>MU186148.1:96356-162171 GCA_016904865.1 Pissodes strobi | reverse complement strand
AATTTAAAGGAACGCCTTCCTATTTGATGAAGCAAGACGCGTTTGTAATATAAAATACGGTTTTCGCTTATACAATATTCATTATGTTTGGCTTTGATTAGGATTAATTTTCTATATAGTTAAATACGATGTCGGTTTTTGAGGGTTATTTTTACTTGTATAGAGGTTAATAATGCCGGTGGCATATGAAATGGCATATGATGCAAGTTTATTAAAAACTTATGGTAAATGTGCTTCATGGCTACGATATTCTCGCAGAAATCCCACTGGGGAGTAGGGAATCTTGAAATTACAAAAATTGTCTGTTAAGTTACACAAAAAATGTTTCCCTAAAGGCGTAAAAATAATGTCTAATCCATTCGGCCCGATGTAATTTCTTCTATTACCAAATATATATATTTTTTAAACATTCTCGGGCCAGATTGAAGAGCACTAAATTATATCTTTTTATGCAAATTGTTACAAAGTATCATGCTTAAATAAAAAATTGAGCGAGTTTGCTAGTACTCGAAACACTGATGTGTAAACATATCCTATATCGACATCATCGACATGCAAATCTAATGCCACCTTAGGCTGCGTGACGCCTGAATATAGGCAACCACTTATTTGGAATTGGTTGCCTATATTCTGGCGTTAGAAATAACACGTTTTACACTAACCGTTACTTACAGACAGCCTGCAAAAGATGTTCCCGTCACAGATACCGCCCGACGTGCGTTGTTTAATGTTTACATTTGTAACGTTTGCATTAAAATGTCTAATATTACACTTCACGCATAGTCCTCCGCTCGCTTCGCTCACTACGGGGGCGCAACGAACAAAAACTAACCAAAATTACCCCGAGACATGCCCAAAATCAAGAAAAAAAATTAATGCGAACAAAATCGCGGCTAAAAGCTAAAAGTGTCCTATGCCCTTTACTATACTCTTGAAATTATCTGTACAAAATTTAAAGATGATCGGTTAAGTAGCTTACGCGTGGAAAATAGGATTAAAACTAACCGTTATAATCAACGCGAGCGAAGCCGAGGGTAAAAGCTAAAAGTGTCCAATGTCCTTTACTATACTTATGAAAATATATGTACAAAATTTCATAATAAGTAATTTACGCGTTGAAAAAAGGATTAAAACTAACCATAAAAATTAACGCGAGCGAAACCGCAGGTAAAAGCTAAAAGTGTCCTATGTCCTTTTCCATACTCTTGAAAATATCTGTACAAAATATCATGATGATCGGTTGAGTAGTTTGTGCGTGAAAGCGTAAGAACAAACAAACAAATTCACATTTATAATATTAGTTATTCGCATTTATAATATTTAGGATTCTTCAATAATACTTACTGACAGCTACAATCGTAATGGAATTCACTGCACAAATTCGACACGAAAATCTAATGCCACCAGTTATTCCTGGTGGCAACCTATGAACACAGCCTATTCACTACCAGCTTGTCATCTTGGGGCGGCATCCTCTGATTTCGGAAAGTCAATAACCAAATTTTGCAAATTTTAGAAGAGGGTCATTACTCAATATTGTTTTAAACGTCTGGACATCTGAATAATACTCTTGACAGTTCGTTTAATTTAAAATATGCCTTTTTTATCGTCTAAAATCCGTTTAAAAACAATTTTAAATGGCAAACGTATAAAAATCCGAAATTTCCGGACTTATTTAGGACGATAGCCGTGGCTTCGGACAAATTTGTCGTGGATTTTGATGCGAAAATTCATTTCAAATTCAACCGTCTATTAAAAATAAGCTGTGCTATGGATCTAAATACACTGCGAATATAATATAATGAAAATCTAATACCGCCCTTGCGGCTAGCTTTTTAGAAGCGCCATTTGAGTCGTTGCAATCGCTGCCGTCCTGGATTAGCTTGCTCCTCAATGCGCACGGGTTATAATGTCACATCGGTTTACACATTCCGTCCCCACATTTCCGTCTCCATATTTCCGTCTCATTTGCCGAGATTTACCCTCATACTGCCGCGTCAGATGTTTACACATCAATAATATGTTGTGTAACTGAAAAGTTTATGCGTTTCGTTACTTTTAATTGCCCCCCTTCACGGCTTAAGATTGGCATTTTTCTAAATTTTATCGTCTTCTCTGATTTTCCATCTCGATCGCTTTATGCAAACTAGCAGCGTTATAATCAAATTATGCATCTTACACTGCATCATATTAACTAAGTGGTACAATGAAATATCTTATGATTTCGGGGTAAGGATTTTGGGGACTTTTACATTTGTGCCAGTAACCAAGAAAAATCTGATAAATAGCGTGTCGAAGCTGTTCTAGTATTAAATTCAATAATTAATTATGTTTGGTTTGGAACCTTCGGCGAAACGCACTAAAACAGAGTTTCGTTCACAATACCGAAACAGCATTTCTGCACTCCACGCGCGTTCGCTAACCATGTTAGCATCATCAGGAGAGAAACTTGTTAGAACAAGTTACATATAGCTACAATGGCTCAAAGCATAGAACGATTCAGATGAAACCGAAAGATGTAAATTACACGAATGAGAAAAAGTTGCTGGATTCTGTTTTTGAGAATATTAAAGTTGCTGGTAAATAAAAATTGAAAGTTGGCAATATTGTTCGAATAGGTAAATATAAATATGCTTTCCGAAAAATATATACACCGAATTGGTCTCCTTAGTTGTTTAAAATATATGAAGTAAAAATCATACATTCTGCAACATATATATTAGAAAAGGACATCCTACAATTTGATATTTTTTTATGAAGAAGAATTACAGAAAACTAGACAGCCTGATGTTTTCTTAACAAAACAAGTGTTACGAAAGAAGGGAAATAAACTCCTTGTAAACTGGTTTCGGTATTGTGAATAAAACTCTGTTTTTAGTATAATAAATCATTAATGTGCCGTATATGATGCAGTAGACATCGCAATGTGCTTTAATTGTTGTGGTTTTAATCATCTTGCCAAAAAATGTGATAAGGAGACAGTGTGTGCCAACCTCATCAGAGAAATGAATGTAATGTTGTAATAAAAGAAAAGATATGTGTAAATTGTAAGAATGCTGTTGAAAACCTTAAGATTAGACATGTTGATTTTCGTCATAATACTTGGAGCGGGGAATGTTCAGCATATTTAAGAAATTTAGAAATCAAGAAAAGTAAAACTGATTTTTTATAAATAATATTCTTGAAATCAATAACTTAAAACTTAAACAAAGCAGCAAAGCCAAGAACAAATTTCTACTTCAAAGTATTACATCAAAACCTACAATGCATCAAAAACAAAATTGAAGAATTAGAAGTAGTGTTCTTAAGTGAAGAGGATCCTGATGTAGTATGCATAACAGAGAGCTGGTGCAGTCATGATGACATTAACTATATTAGGTTGCTTGATTATTCTATAGGAGGGTGCTTCAGCAGACAAGAGTTCATCCATGGTGGTACATTAATACTTATTAAAAATTCTCTTTAATTTGTTGCAATTCCTAAATGTAATAATTTAAGTATAGAAAATACATTTGAATGTGCAGGTGTTAGTGTTACGATAAATAATAAGAACAATGGTATTTTAATTTTAATTTGAAGAATGCTTAAACGTTATTACACTTCTTTATTATTATGATCTTAGTTTTAAACTTGTTACTAAAGCAAAACATATTTATTTCAAAACTAAAAACTGGATAATGCCGGGTCTAAAAGTATCAGCAGATATCCTTAAAAGGTTATTTATTCAGCAAAAACAAGGGTTAATTACTATAAGCTATTACAAAAAAAATTATCGACATATAATTAAACTTGCAAAACAAATGTATTATAACAATCAAATACTACACTCCGATAACAGATCAAAAGTGGTATGGAATATCATAAGTTCTTCAATGAAAAATTTTGAAGCACATACAAAGCATAATAACAGAGTAATAAATGAAGTTGAAGTTGTAGATAAGAAGGAAATAGTCAATGCGTATAATAATTTCTTTGTTAATTTGCCGAAAGAGATGAATAAGCCGAAGAGCATGAATAAAGTAAATGTCACCAACATTAACAACTGTACTAAGAAATCCAACTTTACAGACAATAGTTATTTGTTTTACTAGGCAGCAAAGTAGTAGATTGACTGCCGCGGCTGATAGTTCATAGCCGAGCGTAGCGAGGCTAGGAATTCAGCTAAGGCAGTCAATCTACTTTGCTGCCGAGTTGAACATATAATTTTTTCTCCTATTGTTTATAATGATATATTATGTATATTGTATATTTGCCAATTATTACAATTCCGACAATCTTTTTATTTTTCCTGTAGTGATAAATTAAGACAAAATTTGATAGAAATCGCAATTGTTGGAGCGGTTGGTTGCTATGGAAATGTATATGTCCATAATAATTATAGTTTGACAACTTATGTCAAACGTTTTATTCCCATGGAGACTAATCACTTAGCTGCCTGGACAGGAAAAGTAATACTTTGCTGATTGATATGTGTGCAAAATTAATATTTGCTGTCAATCGGAGAAAAATAGTTATTTGTTTTACTAGGCAGCAAAGTAGTAGATTGACTGCCGCGGCTGATAGTTCATAGCCGAGCGTAGCGAGGCTAGGAATTCAGCTAAGGCAGTCAATCTACTTTGCTGCCGAGTTGAACATATAATTTTTTCTCCGATTGTTTATAATGATATATGTATATTGTATATTTGCAAATTATTACAATTCCCACAATCTTTTTATTTTTCCTGTAGTGATAAATAAAGACAAAATTTGATAGAAATCGCAATTGTTGGAACGGTTGGTTGCTATGGAAATGTATATGTCCATAATAATTATAGTTTGACAACTTATGTCAAACGTTTTATTCCCATGGAGACTAATCACTTTGCTGCCTAGGCAGCAAAGTACTTACTTTGCTGCCTGGACAGGAAAAGTAATACTTTGCTGATTGATATGTGTCTGCAAAATTAATATTTGCTGTCAATCGGAGAAAAACTATTTTTCTTGAGGCAGTTACTGAATCTGAAGTCATTGGCACTTTAAACGACTTAAAAAATACTAACTCTTCTGGTCCTGATCAATTCTCTACATCTATCATAAAAAAGTGTGCTATCCATTTAGCTAAACCACTATGTCACATAATTAACATTTGTATCGCCGAAGGCTGCTTTCCGAATATGTTAAAGATCTCTAAAGTCATTGCTCTATTTAAAAAAGGCGATCAAAAATTACTTTCCAACTATCGCCCCATTCACTTTTGTCGGTGTTCTCCAAAATCACTGAGAAAATTCTAGCTAAGAGGATAACAAAATTTTTAGGATCCAATAATCTCTTATCAAACTCCCAGCACGGTTTTAGGCATAACAGATCGGCAATGTCAGCCTTACTAAGTATTCTTTACGTAATTTATAGACAACTAGATAAAAACAACAAAGTGGTAGCTCTCTTTGTGGATCTGTCAAAAGCTTTTGACTGTGATGACCATGAAATTATATTAATCAAATTTGAAAGTTATAGATTACGTGGAAAAGGCAATGATTTACTAAGGTTATATCTGAACAATAGAAAGCAGTTTGTTAACTGTTTTGGTGAAAATTCTGATAAACTTGTAATTGATGTTTGTGTTCCACAGGGCAGTGTTTTGGGCCCGTTATTATTTTTACAATATTACATTACAATATCTCTCTATATCTGACTGCGAATTCGCAGATGATATGACAATGGTAGCTTTACAAATCAAGCCCTTACTATATGGGGGCTAAATTATATAACAACATACCTAGTGGTATAAAAAATGTTACTATTAACAAATTTGCTTCTCATGTCAAGAAGTTGTTAGTGTCCAATGCTTTTTATTCTGTAAACGAATTTTTGTCCCATGTATTTAATTAAGTTTTTGTAATTTTAACTTTAGACAGTAAGTGTTCTTGAGACGTACCCTATTCCTTTACCCTGAATTGTAAACATTATGGGTTAATAAATTTTTTTATTTTTATTTTTTTTATTGTTGTATATCCACTTAAAATGATTTGATGGTCTTGATGGCCACTTATAAAAATTTAATAATACCCACCTGTAAGTTATTATTATAGGTTGAAAAGGTCTTATTAACGTTCTCGTTAACGTGCTATAATCACAATAAAGGTTTTCAAGAGGTTGCAATGGGATTAAAAGAGCGGGAGAGCATCGAAACGCCATAGGAACTGCTGAATAAAGTTTTTACTGAAGCTTATCAAAAGAAAGGTTTGGAAAACTCATGAAAGAGGAAACACAATCTTGTGAAACGAAAAGTTTAAAAGCTACGTGCGATGGTGAGAAAGCTGTTAGATAAAGCCAACATGTATCCCGGCTGCCATCTGCATTAAAGTCATACAATAAAATCCATAATGCCCACATAGACCCTTTGAGAAGATTTCGCGGCAAGGTGAATCAGTGACGGCTGGTGGACTTAAGAAGACGTGAAGCATGGTACGAGAAATAATATAGTTCGTATATTTTGTCGGGAGCGGCTGGAAAGCGAAAATTTTTTAAGGTGTCACGCCCAAATTTTTACCCATAAGTCGTTCAAAGAACACACCTGAGGTAAACGTATTTTGAAGACACATTTGCAATATTACCAAAATAGGCATAACATTGTAATTAAAAAAACGGGCTGATACTTCCAAATATAAATCTGAAATTTTACTCAATGAGAAAATATTGCCTTAAACGTTTTTGTTATTATATATTTTCTATTTACCAAATAAAGTAATATTTACGTCCTATCTAGTATGTATATATTTTTACTTGTTTATTGTGTTTGTTGTTTTGAGAGAATGGAGATAGCAATTGTGATAAGTTGTCTGTATAGCTTATGCTAATCAATGAATTTTAGGTAGGTAAACTTAATTTCGCTACTAAATAAAATACACATACTTTTTTTAATATCTTTATAATACAACATAAGTGTACTGTACTGTGTAAATATAACAAAACAAACAATTTGAGTATTCATGTCATGTTAGAAAGGCGAAGTATGTCATAATCGATAATGTCATAGTTGGGAATATGTCATAATCGTGGTTCTAATCGAAAATTTGAAATAATCGAGTCTTAATAACCGGGAATTTATCACTATCATCAAGGTATACAAGTCAATATAACTAAAAGTTAATCTACGTAAATCAGATAATCAAAGCACATATTTTGTGTAGTGGAAAAACTTTTCCTTGTATATTAAGTTAATTCGCCTATCTTTTAGAATAGCAAATTTGCCAGTTTTGTCATCATAAAATGCCTTTTTATCCGATCGGACGAATATCTATACCTTTCCGATGTATTTTCTCATCGCAAAAGCCATGATTCCAGTATATTGTATCCGTTGCTTGGCAACATGCAATAACTGTACGTACAAAATTTCCGTCCTAGGCCGGGAATATAAAATTTCTGTCATAAATAAACACCTTGTTTGTCAGATCTGACGTTGATCAAAAGCAAGATTTAGATGTGGTTTCCCTAGTTACGTAATAAACTCCAAGCTCGCTCGATTGAAAACTTGATATTATGCTGAGTTTCAATTTAAAACAAAATTAATAATTAGGTATTAATAATTAATTCCGATCGGATAAAAAATAGTATGTGCAACTCGTAGGAAAAGCACATTCCTGGACTCCTGTGTTGCTGGCCTCGGCTGCGCCTCGTCCAGCAATTACCACAATCGTCCAGGAATGTTTTGCTTTTCTTCCTAGTTACACAATATACTATTATTTTCACTCGGAGTGGCCAATATAATATTCATTCCAATTGAAAATAATGACAAAGCAGAAAGTCTGTCCTTTCAACGTTATATTCCTTAAACAAGTTTTTATTCGTTTTAAAAAAGAAAAGTCCCGTTCAGCTTGAACACTTGTATTAGGGATTGTTAGAATTAGTGTCGCAAGTTTATGAACTTCAGTATATAGGGACCAGTTCAGATTTATTTATCAATTTAGAGTTCTGGAAATATCAATGCTGTGAGACTGTTCGACTCGATAAATAATACTCGCTTCGTTTTTCAGACGATCTATATAAAAAACTTGTGGATAAGTTTTCTCAAGAGATTTAATTAAGCTAGAAGAGAATTCGCTAACATATTCTCTGTAATTGTTTTTATTGAGAAGCCTAATAAAATCTAATTTATTTAAATCTTGAAATCTTATGTTTAGTTGAAAACCCCCACGTAGTCTAGAAGCTGATAAAAAAAAATTATAGTCGTTAAATTCTCAGATTCTCTCATATTGGAGAAATTTCTGTTTGTTGGCAAACAAGTCAGAGATTTTGCTTTTTCAGGAAGCATTTCATAGGGCTGTTCCATACGGATCTGTTGTAATCGATCATAAGCAAATTTTTATTTGAGATTCGCAAAGATGAACATCATGATTACTTTCCTTAGATGCAAAACTTAAGAACGCAAATTAATTTTTGCTATCCTAACTGTCTCTGAATCAAATTCAGTATTTTCAATTATATCTTCAAATGCTAATATAATTATCTCCCAATTAGCTGTGATAAAAATATTATTTTAGATCGAGTGTACTACCTGGTGTCATTTGCTTGGGGTGTCCTCTTTTGATAAATCATGTAAGGTGGCATAAAATACCCTTATTTCTATAATTCCGGTAGGTCCTGCCTGAGAAGCAACCGCTTTAATTCGGGAGACCGATAGATTTCCCAGGATATCTATTTCCCCCCTAAATACAAACTACTGCTGTGGTGACGCGACCTTGAAAAATCACTCATGAAACCGAAGAAGTATGCATTTGAACCGTCTCCGTTACGTTATAATCAAATTTAATGTTTTTGTTAGTCGCCAAAATTCGGTTCGTGTTGGTTAGTTTTAACTTACTTCAATTTGTGTAACCTACTCGTATGTATTTTAACCCGTTTTGGTGCTTTTCATTTCTGTTGGTTAGTTATTCAATTAACCTTTGGTTAGTTTCAGTTAGTTTTAATTTATTTTAGTCCTTTCCCGATTCGTTATAACCAATTTTAATGTATTTGGTTAATTTTGGTTAGTCGCCAAAATTTGGTTAAAGGCTAATTTGAATTTACTTTATTATTTTTAATCTGTTCCGATACGTTTTAGCTATTTTTGGTGTTTTGTTTACTTTTGGTTAGTCGTTCAGTTAGTTTTATTTTATTTTAGTCATTTGAACCGGTTCCGATGCTTTATATCCAATTTTAATGTTTTTGGTTAGTTATGGTTAGTCGCCAAAATTCGGTTAATTTAGGTTAGTTTTTACTATTGTTAATATTTTTAATCTGTTCCGATACGTTTTAGCCCTTTTTGGTGGTTTTTGTTACTTTTGGTTAGGTTTGATTAGTCGTTCAATGAACTTTCGGTTAATTCCAGTTAGTTTTAATTTGTTTTATTCTTTTAAACCGGTTCCGGTACGTTATAACCAATTTTAATGTTTTTGGTTAATTTTAGTTAGTCGCCAAAATTCGGTTAATTTGGGTTAGTTTTAACTTACTTTAATTTGCTAAACTGTTCCGATACTCTTTGTCTGTTGTTTTGTACTCTAGCTGTATATTTTTTACTCTAGCTCTACCTTTATCAACAAATTGTGCGTGAAATTTGTTGGCAATAAAGCATTATTATTATTATCATTATAATTATTATTATTATTATTATTATTATTATTATTATTATTATTATTATTATTATTATTATTATTATTATTGTTATTATTATTATTATTACTCCTTTTTGGTGCTTTTAGTTAGTTTTGGGAAGTCGTTCAATCAACCCTCGGATAATTTTAGTAAGTTTTAATTAATTTTAGTCATTTGGACCGACTCCGATACGTTATAATCAAAATTTAATGTTTTTGGTTAGTTTTGGTTAATCGCCAAAATTCGGCTCGTTCTGGTTAGTTTAACTCACTTTATTTTTTTTTAATCTGTTTCGATACGTTTTAGCGATTTTGGTTAGTCGTTCAATCAACTTTCGTTTACTTTCAATTTGTTCCAATTTATTTTAGTAATTTGAACTGGATCCGATACGTTATAACCAATAATGTTTTTGGTTAGTTTTGGTTAGTCGCCAAAGTTCGGTTACTTTGAGTTAGTTTTACTTACTTTTATTTTTTGTTAATCTGTTCAGATACATTTTAACTCTTTTTGGTGCTTTTGGTTAGTTTGGGTTAGTGGTTCAATCAACTTTCGGTTAGTTTCAGTTAGTTTTAATTTTTTGTCATTTGAACCGATTCCGTCCACGTAAACAAACTTTACTCGATCTCTCACGCGTCTGACGTCATGTGTGGCAAATATAGCATGCACTTTTTCGTGATTTGATACCCCATAATAGGAAAACAGAAACATTTTCAATGTTAAAATCTAGCTGTGGATGTTTTAAGTGCACGAAGATTTAGTGATATTCACTGATCTTAAAAGTACATTTATTAATGCTTCAAATGCCACAATAATGTGAGTGCAAGAAAAAAAAGCACACCACAGCAGCTGTATGCATGCTACTAGGTAGAAATCTGAAAAACCGGGTCCAAATTTCCATTCTTGAAAAAGCTAGCTTGGAGATCAATTAGGATATTCCTGGAAAGGAATAGCCCTACGTAGGAGCCTCAGTTCATTTCTATGGGCATCGAAGTAGATTGCTTAAAATAAAAATTATTTGGATAGGGTTTTCACTATCTAAGTTTCGTGGTTCGACGTCTATAGTACCGAGGATACTGGGTAAAATCCTAAGAAACTAGGTCAAATATTCCACTCTTTTTAAGACTACCATGAAGATAAATTAAAAAACTCTCGGAAAGGGTAGCCCCTAAGTAGGAGTATAGGTTCATTTCTAGGGGCATCCAATTAGATTATTTAAGGCAAAATCTCTCTGTGTAAGGGTTTCACTATCTATACTACGGGGATGATGTGATGACAGTAGCGTCGAAGAACGCTCGCCTGTATCTTTTTCGGATTGAAGCTAAAGAGATCTGAATATCGTTAAATCCTGCTGTCAACAATCGCGATCATCACGGGAAAACCATTTTGGGTTTGTTCATTGAGAGGGCTCAAGCAACTAATATTCAATGGGGGAAATATAATTTTATCATTTTTTTGGGAGTAATACTTTTACTAAAACTGACATGGAACTCGCATATTCATAAAATCACAGAAGAGCTCTAGGTACGTAGACCGCAATCAGCGGAGAGAATTGAAAGTCTCTTATTATTGTACACTAATGTAGTTAGATCCATAAAAACATATGGAGGATAGATATGATGAACAAATACTATGCAGGCAGGAGCATTAAGGACGACAGTGTCCAAGGGTTACCTCTTCGGATCATGAAAAAGCGTTGAAACGCAAATACCATCAAGAGACCACCCGAGAAAATATTTACCAATGAGGGCAGAAAATGGTCTTGTATAGACGTCTCAAATAGATATAAAGAAGTATAAGTTTGGTATGTACGAAATCTCTAAAGATAGTTCTGGCTGAAGATCGACAATAATATAACTTCAATCTATTTAGATAGTCAGAACCGCATACCATCATAGCAGCTGATATAGCACAACATTAAATGCGCTTGTTAGTGAAAATAAAGAGGCTTGGGTATCAGGGCATGAGCGCCGCGGATGCAATAAAATAGGCGATGAATTTGTAGAGTTCAAATTTATGGACTCATGATAGGTCACAGCTACAACATCTTTTAGAAAATGAATAGAGGAGAAGTTCCCACAGTGATGAATTTACATACTAGGACAGAGGCACGCGAAGCCATTTATTAGGACCTAACATCAATTTGAATTAGTTCCTGAGAATAACGATCGGTCTGACCAACGGGGTCCAATACAGGTTCTCTCAGGAAACGAAGACATTGCACTACAAAACATATGTAACTGTGAATGGGTGTAATTGTGCTAAAAACGACAATCTGCACTGAAGAGGTTCTACTTAGATAATAGAATTTGATTACGTTTCACATTTGGATAGATTAGTTCAGACACAAGAAGGGTCATAATATTGTAACAAGCAAATTTTGGAGAGGCGACGCGACGTGCGACGTTCAAATAGGCGAGGACGTGACAACCCTGGAAAACGAATGGCGCAGCAGTAGAATCGAATCGGTGTTATATAATAGTATATAGATAGATTAGAAATAAGGCGTAGATATAGTTATTGTACGATAGCAGAGTCGACTCATGGCGTTATGTAATTATAATAACTGTACTGGCAAAGGTGTAAGGCGGAAATAAGAGTGGCTGTAATAATATTGGCGAAATAAAACGTGTTACTAAAAACTAGTCGTTTACAATATACTTATATAAAGCAATGACATATATAAAGCTTGACAACATCCTGTGCGTCTAAGCATTAGTTATGTTGCATCTATTTATATAAGCAACGTTCTTTCAAGCTGTGTCGTATCACAACACAAGACAGCTGTTATAATAAAATGATATTTTCTGTGGTGTAAACAAGAATAGCGTTAAAGGGCGATGGTCAACCCAAATGACTACTCTGTCGGATTCTAGGGTCGTTTAATGGTCCCTCTCGTATACGATACATCGCAAAAGATATAAAATATGTTACACCCGTGGAATACTAATGCTTTTTAACCTGCAAGACAATACAGTTTGCCCTCATAACCTGAAATCTCACCGGAGCGGAAGATTCGGGCTAATTTTATCGTTCCTCGGAGACCGAATGCCGTATATTTTTGTGCCTGTCATATGAGCAATACAATTTAGAATGGCATTTCATATAATGGGATAAAAGAAAATGTACGGAAGGGATATAATGTAGTTTTTTTTTCACATTCGCCTTTCTTGTTTTTAGAGCCATCCAATGAAAAACTGCACTTATATATAATTAAATAGGTGGTACCACATAGAATCAAAGCTATTTTATGGGGACTAATACAGAAATAGTATGGCATTATATGCCTCGGCTTAATTCGTCGAATGCGTAACTCCTATTCTTAAAACATTTCAGGAAAGGCTAAAAACTGATTTTTTGTATTGTAATAGGAAGATTTAAAAAAAAATGATTCTACGATTTAGTTATCACCAAAAATAACCTAGCTCATTACACGTTGAATTCTTATAGTACTGAGATATCTTAACAAATAATATGGAGTTACGCAATTTTCTTAGTAAAGTTTGGTGAATAATTCTAGGTCAGGTCACTAGGATTCATTGGCACAATATTACTGATATTAGGTTTGCGCATCTCTGCGCATCTTCGGTATGACAAAGCTTAAAGAAAATACCACCTTTGGAGTATCTCAATGCTTTAAGATCATTCACCGTTGATGCACCCGCTACTTTTCCCGGTCTTACTGATTTAATAAACTGTAAATGATCATCGGTACGGTATTGCTTATTCTGCTCTAGAGAAATCCTCATTTTTTTGTGACTTTAAGTGCATACAAAATTATTATAAATTCTGGTGGAGAGAGGCATAAGATAATATTCTACACGATGACCGAATTTTCGTGACTTAGTTTCCAACAAGAAATAAAATAAATTAGATTTACCTGAGAACAATAGTGTATCAGTGAAACAAAGGTGCCATAAATTCCATTCGACGCCGACGCGACGTGACAAATTTGATTCCTTTATTTGATGTTTATCATTTGATATTTATAAATATAAACATACATGGAAGAAAGGGAAACCGACGAAAATATATGTTTGGAATGTAAACAAGCATGTGAGGAAGACTACTACACTACAAATGTGATTCATGTTTGCGAAAAATACACAAGGAGCGTGCAAAAATATCTCCATCAGAAGCAAGATGTATGCCACTTCAGAAGAGAGTCCTACTAATGATGTGTATGGAATGTAAAAAAATGGTAGCAAGAATGCCCTATATTGTGAAACTAATGGCAGATGTGAAAAAGGATATTGACTTGCTAAAATCTAATAGTAAACTAAACAACACATATGCGAATGTGCTACAAAATAAGCCAAATGTTAAGGAGAACAACATAAAAACAGACATACATACAATAGTTATCAAACCTAAGGTACCACAAAAAGCAGGAAGGATATTCAGACGAACATAAATCCTACAAAAATAAACATTGGGATAAGAAAAACATAATAGAAACAAAAAAAGGAAACCTTGTGTTAAAGTGCGGCTCTAAGCAAGAAATACAAAGACTCAATAAAAAAGCTGAGCTTATGTTAGGGGGAAATATGAAATTAAACTGCCCACAAAATTAACTCGAAAAATAAAAATTGCTGGCTACACAGGAAACAAGCCTATGGACCAATTGGAAGAAATAATAAGAAAACAAAATAACTGGATAGATCAAGAGGAACATCTAAAGGTGACATTTATACCGAACTCTACAACATATGCAGAATGCACAGGTAGTTCATATTAGAAGTATTAAACTATGGAAAAATTTATATTGATTGGCAAGGTCTACCCGTTTACGAGGACCTCACTATCTCAAGATGTTATAAATACCAGGGATTTAATCATAAAAGTGGAAAATGTACAAGATCGAATATGTGATAACTGTACTGAAGATCACAATACTGAATGTAAGAAACAAACAAAAAATTTTATAAACTGTACAACAGCCAATAACGGGTACAAACTTCAGTATAATACTGAACACAGTGCATTTTATGAGAATTGTCCGGCTTTAAAATTCCATGTGGGGCTAAGAAAAAATAAAATTGACTATTTAATATAATCAATGGTCAATCACCTGCAAGATGAGATACTGACATCATTAATGAAGAAGAATATTTCAATAGTGGTAAGGTGGACAGTGAAAAGGTTAATAATCTATTAAATAATAAAAATAATTTTTTTAAAATAATACACACAAACATAAGAGTAGTCAACGTGAACATTGATAACTTACTTACTTTTATTGAATCATATAAATTACAAAACTTTGATTTTATTGCTCTAAGTGAATCATTTCAACTTGTATCAACCAATAATTGTAATATACCAGGGTATCAACTTTTTTATAATGAGGCAAGATACAACAAAAACGATGGTGTTATGATCTTGGTTAAGAGTGGATTTCAGATTGATTTCTCGAGTGTTCAGTTATACAAAGTAACAATGAGTAGATTAATCCTTGAAAGAAATAATATATCGTTTGGGATAATTGTGATCTACAAGCCACCGCCTATTTTACAAACATCTTTTATTGATGATTTATATTCATTCATGGAATCCGCAGTAACTTGTAATATTGAAACACTTTTAGGTGATATTGATATTAATATTTTAAATAACAAAAACAATAATGCGGCTAAATACTTAGCTATATTGAACTCGCTTAGTTTTCAATCTTATATAAACTCTCCTACTAAATCAATATCTGAGACCTGTTTGGATCACATTTTTGCTAGGCAAAACTTTAAATTAAATAACTTGTTTATAAATTCTTGCATTCTTGAGGAGGATATCATGGATCATAGCCCAATCATACTGGTTGTGGGTCAAAAAGAAAAAAAGCATTAAATATACCAACAGGAAACAATAGCCAAGACTAAACTAAATATATCCAAATTAAAAACAAATACAGGAGGCTGACTGGTCAATTGTTGTAAACGAAAATAATCCGGAAGTATCAACAACATTTTTTTTATCTATATATAAGGAATTATTAAATAGTTCAACAGAAGAATATACAGTGAATATTACAAGATATAACACAATAATGAGCTGGATCATATTCACATCTATTAAAATTAGAGATAAAATGAAAAAAAGATTACTGGGTAATTATAATAATCAACTGGAGGAAGAGTACAAAAAATATCGTAATTTGTTAACTAAACTCATACATAAACAAAAAAATAATTATTAGAGAAGTCAAATTGAAAATAATAAGAACAACATCAAAAAACTTTATGAAATCATTAAAAAAGCCACATATGAAAACAATCAACACAATAATAAATACATTAAAATAAAACATAATTTAGACGAAAATATAACTGATCCTCGCGTAATGGCCAATTTTTGTAATGAATATTTTAGTACCGTTGGCATTGAAATGGCAAAAACAATTCCTCCCCCTCAAACTGAGTATCATGAAAACGCACACATAATCAATTCCATTTTTCTAACACCTATTACGAGATGTGAACTAATAAAATATATAGCTTCTCTAAAAAATGATAGCTCGCCAGGCATTAGGGTAGAAACAATAAAACAGACTCATTTAAAAATAATACATCCATTATATACTTAATTTAATCTTGGAGAAAGAAATTGTGCCAAGTGACTTTAAGATTTCCATAATAACACCCATACATATATCTGCGTTCAAAACTTCTCTAGGTAATTACAGGCCAATAAGTCTAATAAGTAATTTTGGAAAAAAAAATTAAAAATATATAAAAGGTGGATTGACTACTTTTCTTTAAAATAACGGTGTTCTTTCTCCGAATCAGTTTGGTTTTGTTGGGGGGTATAGTACTACGGATGCTATGCATAAACTTGTAACAGAGATAATTAATAATTTAAATACAGATAAAAAGTGTCTAGCTGTGTTCTTGGACTTGGCCAAAGCGTTCGACATTGTACCTCATAATAGGCTCCTTCAGGTTCTTCGGGGATATGGCATGAGGGGGATGACCTTTAGACTATAAGAAAGTTACTTATCAAAAATATATCATATGCTGAAACGTAATCTTCTATATACATAAAACAAAGTCGGGTTAGTTACACCACTTATAACTCAAGAACGGCTGAACCGATTTTTATGATCTTTAGTTTGTTGGATTTGTCTCCGCCCCAAATAGCAGAATAACTATTAAAATATCGGAAAAATTCTCGGATAAAAAATTATACACAAAATTAGTTATAAATTAGGCTTGGAACTCCGTCATATTCCGCAATTGACAGCTCATGTCATGCACGATTATAGTTTTTTAGTAATATTTGATGTCCATTGCAAATCAGTGACATACTACACATTATAGGATAGAAATAGTGGGAAAGTAGCATATTCAAATCTAGAAAGATATTGAAATACATAGAAAGTACTCGAATCGAAATATAAAAAATTATAGAGAATAAATGACAACAACTGTCAAATCGATTGGTATCAATCATTCCAGATCATTCGGTCGCTCAGTCATCCGTACTTAGTGTTGCTTAAACATCGATAGTAAATCAACAACATTGAGTATTGCAATTCGGTGAAGTCCATCAAATGCATCTGCAAATACGTTACAAAAGGCAGCGATATGGCGGTTTTTGGCATTCAAACCTCCAATACCAACGATGAAATTACGCGCTATCAAGTTGGTCGATATGTGAACTGCAATGAGGCGATTTGGCGTATATTCTCATTCCCTATTCACGGACGTCATCCCACTTTTGTACATTTGGCGATGCATCTGGAGAATGGTCAACGAGTATATTTCACCGCGTCGAATGTTGCTCAACGTTCTGAAGCTCCTCCAGCGACAACATTGACCAGTTTATTTGAGATTTCCCAAAGCGATCCGTTTGCACGAACGTTGCTTTATTCGGAGATGCCACATTATTACACTTGGAACGCTTCATCGAAGAAACTTCAACGTCGGAAGCAAGGCGATGCGGTTCCAGGTCATCCAGATGTGCGTTCTACTGATGCTCTTGGTCGTATTTACACAGTTCATACGAAGAATGATAAATGCTTCTATTTGCGATTGTTGCTGGTGAATCTTCGTGGGCCAACATCATTTCAATCAGTACGAACTGTTAATGGTATAGTGTGCCCAACATTTCGTGCTGCATGTCAAGAGCTCAATTTGCTTGAAAACGATACTCAATGGGACATGACAATCGCTAAAGCAATTATCTCTGCAACTTCAAGTCAGATACACACATTATTTGCAATCATCATTTAGACATGCTTCCCATCGAATCCACGTGATCTGTGGAACAAATACAAGGATAACACGTCAGAAGACATTTTATATCGAATTCGTGTCAGTTCAAGAAGTCCCGATCTTGAGGTGAATCAGGAGATGCATAACCAGGCTTTGCTCTTGATCGAAGACATGTGTTACCTCATGTGCGGCAGTTTGTTAGTCAGGTTAGGAATGCCAGCACAAGATCGTGGAATGAATGACGCATTTATTGGCGAATTGGAACGTGAACGTGAATATGATCGACATGAATTATACCAGTCAGTTCAAACGAATGTACCCCTGTTGAAACCCCCAACAGAAGGAAGTCTATAATACATTAATGAAGGCAATTGGTGATGGAAATTTTTTTCTGGTTGCCCCCGGTGGAACGGGGAAGACATTCCTCATGTCATTGATTTTGGCCACTGTTCGCGCGAGATCTGACATTGCGGTAGCAGTTGATTCTTCTGGAATATCAGAATAGCAGACACATTGTTAGAAGGATGCCGTACGGCTCATTCAGCCTTAAAATCGCCGTTAAACTTCAAACTAATGAACGGCCGACATGTAACATTGCGAAACACTCCGCAATGGCCAAAGTAGCATCTAAAATCATCTAGGACGAATGCACAATGGCGCACAATCGCACATTGTGTTTTGGAGGCGCAACGATTTTATTGTCTGGCGATTTCCGCCAAACACTGCCAGTCATTCCAAGATCGACTGCTGCAGATGAAATAAACGCTTGCCTGCAATCATCAAATCTGTGGAGCTATGTGAAGAAACTCCAGCTGGCGGCAAACATGATAGTTGTATTGCTGAACGATCCATCTGCTGAAGATTTCTCAAAGCAATTGCTGATTATCGGTAATGGTCGAGTTCCTGTCGACGAATCGGGCGGATTGATTTCATTTGCTCCGAATTTTTGTAATTTCGTCTCATCGAAAGACGAACTCATCAACAAAGTATTTCCGAATATCACTGCTAACCTCAAAAATAACAAATGGTTGAGTGAGCGAGCAATTTTGGCGGCTAAGAACAAAGATATGGATGACATAAACTTCGTAACTCAGAATCAAATCGTTGGTACTCTGCATTCATTCAAATCTATTGACTGTGTAACAAACGAAGACGAAGCCACCAACTATCCAACTGAATTTTTAAACTCCTTGGATGTGCCTGGCTTACCATCGCACAATTTACAAGTGAAGGTTGGCTCGGTAGTCATCATGCTTCGAAATCTAAACCAACCAAAGCTATGCAATGGAACGCGATTGGTAATAAGAAAACTGATGATACTCGAAGGAAAATTCAAAGATGAGGAAGTTCTCATTCCGAGGATTCCGATGATCCCAACCGATATGCCCTTTAAGTTTAAACGAATTCAATTTCCGTTTTGTCTTGCATTCGCCATGACGATTAACAAATTACAAGGCCAATCCTTGAGTGTTTGTGGTCTGAATCTAGAAAATGCATGTTTTTCTCATGGTCAATTATTGTACAGTGACGGAAATAAAATTTCGTACACTGTGGCATGTTCACGTGTCGGCAAACCATCCGCTTTATTTGTTCTTGCGCCTGAGAATAAAATGAAAAATGTCGTATATCACAATGTGCTTCAGTGAAGAGAATCAATCCGAGTCAACCAATGCAGCAATATACATAGCTGCAATAAAGCAAATGTCTTGCTGACACGCTATTAAAATACATGATATTTGAACTTTTATTGAATTTTTGTTTTCTTTAAATATATTATCCTAATAAACCACTGAACATAATAAATGTTTTGTATTCATTTTTTTACGTTAATAAAATAATAAATTAGCTTAGCTAAAAGTTAACACGACATTCATTGGCTCTTAGGCGGTACGAAGTTCGCCGGGTCAGCTAGTGATATTATAAGCGAAAAACAAAGGATTAAAATTGGTGTTCGCCAAGGGAATGTATTGGGACCACTGTCTTTTTTTCTGTTATATTAATCCATTGCTGATATTATCTAATGTAAATGGAACGATCATCTCCTATGCTGATGATACTGTTATTGTTTTTGAGGGAGATACTTGGGAGTGTAAAAGACCGAATCATGAACGGTCTAACAAGGGTGATAAATTGGCTGCAAAAATGTAAATTAACTTTGAATTTAGCCAAAACAAATTATGTAACTTTCTCCCTCACTAGAGGAAATAGAATTCATTTTAATTGTATAAACATAAATAATTATTCTATACAAGAGGTATCTCACACCAAATACCTTGGAATTATTATCGACCAATTTCTTAAGTGGATGCCTCATATTGATTATATATCAGGTAAAATCCGCAAACTGGTTCATAAGTTCTACTTATTAAGGGAATTCCTAAATAAAAAGATACTAATAACCATATATAAAGCATTCGTTCAATCAATGATATGAGATATGTGATTTTGGTGTGGGGTGAACTTTGCAAAAACAGTTTATACAAACTAAATACAGTACAAAAATATATTTTAAAAATAATGTTTAAACAAAACAAGCTATATCCCACAAATTTGTTGTTCTCGGTGGAGACATGTAACATAAGGTCGTTGTCCATGTTGGATATATGTTTATATATCCAAAAACACAAAACAGTGCAACGGTTTGTGGATCATGGTTATCCTACACGGGCTAATATAAATTACAGTATTCAGATTCCCATAAGTAATGACAACCTGAATTTAAAATACATCAATTACATTGGGCCAAAAGTGTATATCAGGTTGCCATTTGATGTAAGAACTAGCAATAAAACAAAATTTTAGACCCTATGTAAGAAATGTATTTATGACAATTACTTACAACTTGAAGGACTCCTTTAACAAAATTAAAATTCTGAATTGAAATTATCATGTGTTGGACCACGAAATTATCCCTATCAGAGTTTAGATTCGGTTTTCTTTACTGTGTCGCAACTATATTGTATAAGGCTCTTAGACCTTATATGTTAAATGGTTATATAAATTAGGTGATCAATGCACATACAGATGTTTAAACATCTAGGTGCATCTTATTTACATATTTGTACATATATAATAATGTTATCTTTGAAACTTTGAAAACATAATTTTATTATTGACATGTGTAAACATATTTTGTACAAGCATGAAGTAAATTTCAATTTCAAAAATATTTCTTGAAGAAATTTTGCATTAAATATTCTACAGTATAACGACTTTTATGACAGGCTGTTTTACAGATGTATACATAGTCTACTGGAACGTTATGTTTCAAATATGTCGCTCGATAACGTGTAACGAAATATTCGCTACATGGTTTTTCATACTTTAAGATTTTTATATTACAAAGTGATTTTTTTGCAAATTTCTACATGCGATTTGGATTCGGTAATTGGGTGAGATTTCGATAGAAGTTAGATCTTTTATACATAGGTGGAGCTGCTATTAGAATTGTATGCGTATTATTTCTACATCGTTTTCCATAAAAATATTTTTATTATACCAGCCTTTGGATAGAGGGCGATAGTAATATCGTAATTTTGATTGATAGTCTCCCTCCTATTCCTCTCGACGCGGTTTGGACCGGTATTAAAACCGAACGGCCAACGAAGCTTTGTCTTCGATTTCAAGTCAAGGTGAGAGCCCATTTTTATTTTTGTGGGATGTGATTTGATTTTTGCACATTCCGCTTTTAAGTTATCGAATTTATTTCTCTGTTTTAGGAGTATCTGATGACAATTTTCAGATAATAGAGGGATTTTCATGGCTATGATCTAGTCAAGAATAATTTTGGTTAGATTTCTAATATATAGATTTATAAATTGGATTCTTCATTCATCCTGGCCATCTAGGCACTTTTTATAAAATATTGTTGAATAATGATCTTATTGGTCCCTTTACTGAATATGTATATATTTATCGTGAATTTCGAACTTTTACAGAAATATTTAACTGCGTAGTTGAAGTTAGCGAGGAGAATTTCTAACTAACCTCACTTTATTACCGATTTCTGTTGGTCTTTTATGTTTTTAGCTAATTCCTGGCTCCAATCCGCCACTTTTAAAAGTTATTTCAATTAACTAAGGCTGTGCCAAATTTTGGGAAGAAACGGATGGGTAGCCAATAGACCTTCAGTTTACTGCCGGTGAAGGATTTAGAAATTCCTACTTTATAAAAGTCTAAGGTGAGTTGCCTCTTTTCTTATTTCTAATTTATGAAATATAACATTGAATTTCTTTGAGAACTCACCTTGGATTTTTATTTCTTCTCTCTACCGACAGTCGACGGTATATTTATAATTTTTCTCTTTGTAAACCTAGCTCCTTGCTAAACTTATAACTAAATTTGCTTTGTTTATTTTGCTTGTGGCTCGTAATGCTCACCTTGACGAGAGATTTGAGAAAAATTGACATTTGGTGAAATGTCGATCAGCTTTGTATTATGATCTTGGCACGTACAGTTTTCTTAATGCATAAATTTGACTTGGGGACAATTTGCATAATTATTAAGAATGTTCGAACCTCTCAAGCAACACACTGTTGAATGCTGAATTAGAACGAGCGAAAGAGTTAGCTCCGCGTTTGTTATCATTTTAAATAAGTTTTAGGACTGCTTTTGTTATGAGTGTGGTGTCATTCTAAATCTAAAAACTGTGACTTTGTCTCAGAACAAGAAAATGTGATATTATCCTGTGTTTTTTTGTGTTGTATACCAAAAACGATAGACATTATTAGACGAACACAAACCCATATTAATATCTAAACGCTTATCAGTGTAAATTTTTTGTACAGTTTGCTGATGTTTATTTACCGTGCTCGCCGAGAGAGTTTTCGCATGTATTGGGTACCGTAATTAACACCTAAAATGTGTAGTCAATTTAAATGCTGCAGAAACAAAGACTTTTTAAACTACTGCTGCATTGGCTGCTGCGCTATTTTTCATCCAAGCTGTATGGATCGACTGACGGATGTGATCAAGTTGGGTGGATACCAAATATTCTGTTCTTCGAGCTGTCAGACCCTTTTTATCGAGAAAGAAGAAATGAATAAAGTATATGATGAAAAAATCGAAAAGTTGGAAAAGGACCTACAGGATAGAGATAGATATATAAAGCGCCAGAAGCGCGGTAGTCAGGCATTTGAGAATGCGGTGTCGGAAGCTGAAGAAAAATTTACTAATCAGTTAAAACATCTAAATGAGCGTAACGCCTTATTAAATAGCGAACTGGAAACACTTAAAAATAAAGAGGCTGAGATTGCTTCTCAAGAAGCTTCATGGAAAAAACTGGAAGGCGATTTACAAGCAAAAATTGAGGATTTGGCTCTCCTTAATAGGAATCTAATAACGTCAATAGAAACTTTAGAAACAGAAAATAATTGCTATGTTAAAGAATTAAAGGAACTTCGCTGCAGCTATGAAGCACTGGAACATAGGAGAATCTTGGAGCCCACAGAATCACGTGTTGATGATTGTCGTACTATTGCTTCCGACGTGGCCAATGCTAATATTGGGATGGATTTGGCTACGGAACTCCATAGTATTGTAAGGGAACCAAAAAATAAGGTATTGATATTGGGTGATGAATGTGTCCGACCTTTGCGCAAATCCCTGGAAGATTGCATGGGTGAGAACTTCAGAATTGAGAGTTTTTTAAGCCAGGCGCAACTTATAGCGATGTTTTAGTTAACTTGGACTCACTAGTTAAGAACTATTCTATAAAGGATTATGTTATAATTATGGCAGGGGTAAATGACTTTCTAAAGGGTGAGCCGCCAAAATTTAAAAAAATATGGAGTAAACTGAAACGGAGTACCCATACTAATTTTATATTCATATCTACACCAATGGTTAAAAGTGCCTATATTAAATAAGTGTATTCTTGAATTTAATGGTAGATTGGAACAGTTCTTCAGACAGGTAAACATAATTTCTAGGGGGGTCTTTTCTGTACTGTACAGTAATGCTACGGGTCCTAGGTTTAATAGTCTGAAAGAGCTGACAAACAGAATACAGGGCAGTATTAAGTCTAGAAATGGTGTGATATTTAAATCACTAATTTATGTGGATACTTTAAACGTAATAGAACAAAATTCACTTCCCCATTTAAACATCTTAGAAGAAGATCAAATTTCAATTATCCTGAATGACAATAATGAAAATAATTTAGTAGATAAGTCTAGTCATAGCTATTTTTTATAAGCGAGCAGGCTGGAAATGGTAGCATGGGAAATGAGAGTCATTTGAGTGTACTTCTGATAAATATACAATCGATCCGTAATAAAGTTGATGATTTGTTTATTTTGCTGGAAAATATTGGTTTTCCAGACATAGTACTTGTGACGGAACACTGGCTGAGGTTGCATGAAAATTTTAATCTTGAAAACTATGCTGCTGTTTCCAGAAATGATAGGGAGAGTTCGTCTCATGGAGGTACCATGATCCTTGTGAACCGGGAGTCGGCCTGTAAGCATAACTTTTCGGAGGTCACGAAGTATGACAACTTGCGGGAAGAGAACGAGTTTGAATTCTCGGTGGCATATAGTAATGTTAGAAGATTGTATTTGTTGTGTATGTATAGGCCACCTTCTAGTAGCGCCCGTGTTTTCGTGGAAAGATTGGAGGAATTATTAACTAAGCTACCCGCCGATTCGCTTATTATAGTGGCAGGCGATTTTAATATTAATTATAATGATAAGTCAGTGGTTACCTTATCGTTGATTAATCTGTTGTCCTCGTATAATATTGTAATGCATGTTGATGCCCCGACACGAATATCCCAGTTCTCAGAGTCGTTGATTGATTATGTGTGCTCCAATTTCGGCAGAAATAATGTACTCTGTAGGGTTACACCGTCTGCTTTATCAGACCATGAGGCGGTTGTATGCAAGTTTAAGTTAAGAGGCAAAGAAAAAAAGGTTTTAAAGTCCAAATATGGTAGAATCTATAGTGCCTCAAATTTTCGCAAATTTGTAAATTTGTGTAATGCTGCACATTTTTTGATTGGGACAGAGGATAAACTCACTACATTTTACGAGAACTTAACTGGCTTGTTTAATAGGGCTTTCCCTGTTCAAAAAATAAAAACCAAAAAAAGAAGCCATGGCTCACGCTTGGTTTGCGGGTTTCTGCTAATAATCTTCGGTCTCTACATTATATCAGAAAATATACAATTAATATTGGATTTTTTACCTACTTTTCGAAATATAGGTCCATATAGGGGAAGATTGTTCGAGAGGCTAAAGCTATGTATTACAGTGATAGACTTAACAATGCTCAAAGCAAAATTAGAGAATCGTGGAAAATAATAAATGAATTAAACGAGAATCCGATTAGTGCTCCTGAAGCAGAGGTGGATATTGAAACTTTCAGTGACTTTTATTGCTCTGTTGCCGCTGGGTTGACTCGTGGTATGGCTTGTGCGGTGAATCCTCTTTGTTATCTGGAGGATCTGCATGTGGAAGACTACTGTCATCTGTGTCCTACTGATCTACTTGAAATTAAGGAAGTTATTTGTGAGATTTTAGGCAGAAACAGATATGCTGCAGGCCATGATGGCGTCTCTGTAAAGATTTTTGCGAATCTACCTGATAATGTTTTGATGAGTCTCTCTGTGTGTATCAATGAGAGTTTTGAAAAGGGTAACTTTCCTGCCTGCTTGAAGTTGGCACATATAGTCCCCATATATAAGGGTGGAGAAAAAAATGACCCTTCAAACTATCGTCCAGTTTCTTTATTACCTACACTTTCCAAGATAATTGAAAAAATTGTCAAACGACGTGTAACAGAACATTTGAATAAGCATAGTCTGTTGGTTCCCTCTCAGTTTGGATTTCAAACATGCAAAAGTACTGGCGACGCTATGTATGCTCTCTTGGAGAACATATACGGTACCTTAAAGGGGGTGTGCGCCAAAAATTAAAGTTTTAGTACAAAAAAATCTAAGAATAACGGTCCAAACCTCGTCGTTCTACAACTAACCATTGCTGCGAAATAGCGCCTTAAAGTTTTACTCGTCGATTGCGTGACGTCACAAGAGCTTCGACTAGCGGCGCTCTGCATATTTCGTCGAACATGGGTAGTTACGCTCTCGATTTCATACCGATCTATTACATGTGGCGACCAAATTACTGTGAAAATTTTATTTAGTATTAAGAAGTGTTAGTATTTGTGTGATGGCTTTTGGTTTTGAACCTAAGTTTAGTAAAAATGAGCTTAGACGAATGGAAGAAGAAAATCAAGCTGTCAACATACCAAGTGAAAGAATGCACTCTTTAAATTGGTGTAAATGCTCGGGCTGCGTATTAATGCCTACTGAAAAAGAGTGCGTTTGCTGTTTTGAAAATCAGAACATATCAGTGATTAGATGTGAAAATAGTTGTATAACTAATCACGACAGTTTTGAACAAATAATTTTAAACTTAGACTCTTTGAACATAGTTAGACATAACTTAATATTGCAGTGTAAGAGTAATGCAGAAAAAGAAAGATATAAAACTATTTCAAACAAATTATGGCGACATATGGCATATAAGAACTTCGTTTTTTGGATTAATAGCTGGACTACTATTGGAAGACACAACAGAATTGTAATTCCGGCATGCGTTGTTCGTGAGGTACGGGAAAAATTTCCGGAAGAAAACAATGACTACACGGGGTTTATAGAACTTGAATTTAATAATTAACATATTTTTTATGACAAAATCCTAATTAGAACGAAAAAAATGTGTTAATGTCAACTTAACGCTAAATTTACATGTGAAAACATTTATGCCGTAATTTTTTATTTTTTTTGGCTACACCTGTATAGGTTTCATTGTACACCTACATTTTTATTTGTTCTTTGTTGCAAATCTGGATAAATGTTTTTTCTTTGCTTCAATTAAACTAGGTTTTTTTACTTTGTAAATATTTTTAGGAACTTTAAATTTAACTTGAGGTAACTTACTAACAACTGGGTTATAGTTTATAATTTTTTCCAAAAGTTCACTTTTCCAAGCATAATTTTTTTTCTTATATTTATTTTTAAAACGCCATTGTTTTGTTGCTTTTGAAAATTGTACATCCCCACCAACTACTTCCCTTCCAATATTGTTATTATGATCTAGAATTGCAAGAATTGATCTTATGTACATGCCATTGTAAGAAAAATGAATTCGTTTTGGCACATATTTAAGTCTGACGTTATGGTAACTTTCCAAACTACTTGTGTGACAGTAATGTGATGTATGTTTTAAATCATTTAGAAATGTTTTGTTCATTATTTCTGTCTGAAGTGCTTGATAGTCAGTCGAACCAAAACGAATCCATTTAATTTCTCGCGTTTCTTCATCTGATAATGGTCTGTGCTCACATGTCTGTTTTATTCCGTTTGTATCCATCCATTCATGTATGTTACAAACATGTTTTAGAAGCGAAGTAAATTTTTCAAGTAAAATTTGTGCATTTCCTTCACAGGTTTCGGACGACCACCACAAATGATTTATTATAGCTCGACTCCACTCACTTAACAGTTTTGATTTTTTTTCAGCTTTGCCCAATTTTTTTAAAAGGCTCTTTGAAAGATGCCAAACATCAAATTCGTGATGAATATTAGAATACTTGGTTCTCAATAAAAGAGCGACCCCTATATGCCTATCCGATAAAAACAGGTTGATATTTAAGTTTTTAGTTATGTCGGCAAGGGCTTTCTCGCAGGCTGCTTTTTCCAGATCACCTTCCACCATTCCCCTTTGTAGTAATGTAAAATCAAGAATACGTTTTGTTTTCACATCCATTAATGAATAAGTTACATATTTTGCAGAATATCCAGGAGAATCATACTGCCCATCTCCAGAGATCCAAAGCTCTTTTTCTAATTTCGCTTCTTCAAAAAGATCATTTCTGTAATTCAACCAGAAACTTTGAATAACAGGGGAAACGTGGGTTCTTACAATTTTGTAATAAGTACTGCTCGAAATAAATATAATCTTTAAAGTTTTCGCAAAATTCAAAAAAGGTATAAAATTTATGCCACTCAGTAAAAGGGCTCCAGATAAATGAATCACGTATTTTTTATGATTTGTATGGGAGCACCACCTTTTCTCATGTCCTTGGCTACACTTGTAATTTATGTATAAAACACCACTTCTTGCATATTGTCTTATGTCTGTTATGGGAAAATTGCAAACACCACAAAACTTAAAAAGCGTCAATAAAGCGGTAATCTGAACTAGTACAAACTCAAAATTTCCTGGTAGCGGCTGAAATTCTTCCTCAGTTTGATCATTTGTAGAATTGCTTTGTTTTTCAATATTTTCCAATATATCAGAGTCACTGTCACTACTGTCGGTACTAAATTTAGAAGAATGCAGTGATTCATCAGATCTATCATTATCGTTTTCAAATAACGTTGAGTATTTATAAAAAACTTCACAACCGAGCTCACACTGTATGCCTATATCTGCGGATATGTCTTGAACGGCGAAAAAATTAGCATCTGGATCAATCGAGGTATCGATCTCGGTGCTTCCAAGATCAGACGATGATGCACTGGCTTGATTACCTAAGTCACTATAATGAAGTTCTGCCACTGCTTTTTTTCGGATATATGATGACTTTCTTGTACTAAAAGCACACCTATTTTTTATATTTTTATTGTACAGCATTAGGCTAGGTACAGCTGTTTTCTTTAATCTCCGAATTATTTTTTCATCAGGCAGCAAGGTTCGCATTAAATCATTTTCAAATTCATCGTCTTTAAAATGCACACTACAAACTACATGATTTTCATTAGGAAAAAAATTTGCTCTATTTATTCGGTTTTTCCACGCTTTAAAACGTTGCGGTTCTTTTCCCTTTTTAGGAAATTTATGCAAAGTCGCCGACGAATTTTTACGGTTGTTATTGCAACCCACAACACAACAATTAACCATTTTACCACAAAATATCAATAGAAGAAATTACAAAAATATATTTTTGATAGCGAACAGCGTACAGGTACCGACGCGACTAATATAAAGCGCTAAAACCTATGTAAATCCGTGCACTTATATTGTTTTATGCAGCGGACAAGCTCTTGTGACGTCACGCGCTGAAACACGACATCTTCGCAGGGGCGTACCTCCATTATTATTTGCAATAGAAGCGTGCGGTTTGGACTGTTATTCTTAGATTTTTTTCGTTTATGTTTTTATGCGAACTTGTTTTTTTGGCGCACACCCCCTTTAAATTCCGGTAACTCTGTAGCGGCAGTATTCTGTGACTTTTCAAAGGCCTTTGATTGTGTGAATCACGGAATACTGCTGCGCAAATTAATTAAATACGGCTTTGTGGGTAAAACATATCAATGGTTTTCTTCTTACTTGAATGACAGGTCTCAGAGTGTTGCTTGGTCGGGGGGATCGTCTACCTGTAGTGCCGCAAGGGTCAGTGCTTGGGCCAATTCTGTTTCTGTTGTACATTAACGACCTCGCTAAAGTAAAAATGGGAGGACGATTTACCCTATTCGCCGATGACACTACTCTGACGTGGCAGAATACAGATGATGTCCGATTGGCACAGTCAATTGGGTCAGATTTAATATTGGTAAAAGAATGGTGTGAATCTAATATGTTGTGTTTTAATATGTCAAAAACCAAGATTGTTTCTTTTAACTGTAGTGTTGACAATGTAAATATACTTAATAGCACCATAGAATCCAAAAGCAATGTCAAGTTTTTAGGATTGCATATTGACGATAATTTGAAATATTCTACACATGTCGAGTTGCTGACTAAAAAAGTATCGAGTGGTTGTTATGCAGTTAAAACTATTTCTAGAGAGTTGGGTGTGGCGGAGGCTCGTATGGTCTACTTTGCTCTGATTGAGTCACACTTATCCTATGGTATCGCATTTTGGGGTTTTTGTAGTCGGCAGCTATTTCAGTCAGTGTTTGTGTTGCAAAAGCGTGCTGTCCGCTACATATCTGGAGTTGGTACTAGAGAGCATTGCCGACCTCTCTTTGTAAAAAATAAAATATTGACTTTGACGTCACTGTTTGTTTTGGAGACGGCCTCTCTGATACATAAAACTGTTATGCTTGGTCCTCAAATGGTTCGCTCCGCGTATAATACAAGGGGATCCAGTGACTTGCCTTTGCCTATAATCATATTCCGGTTGAAATCAGAAGCATTCAAGATGTTAAATTGTTTAGAAAGAAAATTAAAGTCCTGTTATTACCTAGACCATTCTATACATTGCAGGAATACTATGACGAAGCTTTTTTGTATATAACATGAATAAAACTATTTCTATTTCTACTTATAGGTTGATTGTGTATTTTGATACTAATGATCGGTATGTATTTAGTGTTTCTTGATCTTACGACTTTTAAGCTTGTTTGATCAGCCAAAAAGTTCTTCTGAAATATTGAGGGTCACTTTTATTATATTATTTTAGATTAAATTATGTCAAATTGCCATGTTTCTGGTATTTAGTAAGTTAGGTGCTATTTTACAAAAATTGGACTGTAATCTTGATAGTATATATTTCTTATTTAGCTATCCTGTTTTGGATTTTTATTATTTGTGTTCTTGACGTGTAAAAGCAAATTACTTGTATTGTTACTAATAAATATTTCTATTTCTATTTCTAAGAAGCGTTGTTGCCTTGAGTATTGTTGAGAGTAAGTTCTTGGGTACCTATGCTTTTACTCTTTTATTGTTTGACTTCCTACTGTACTGTTGGATTTTAACAAATTTTAGAATATTTCGTTTTTAGTGTTTTTTTTACTTCTGTATGTTAATTTTAGTAATGAGTGACTTTGCTCTGTCTATTGACTCTATATTTTTAAAAAAATTTACTTATTGTGTATTTTTTAGCTTTGTCAATAAGATCTACTTCTTGGACAATAAAGCACAGTTTTGAATTGAATTGAATTGAATTGAATATTAATTCACAGTTTTGAAGTAATCATATTTTTCTATCAATTTTTGACTAGTATTTTGCTTATTTTTAGAACTTTTCTCTTAAATAAACTTTTTGGGGACTTTTCATTTATTTTGCACTTATTTAAAGGTGTGCTTAAGTCAGATTTAATCATTTTCTTCTTTAGTAAACTTGAGTATCAGACTCGTTAATGAATCTTGTATATTTGATCATAGTTTAATTCTGCATTTACGAATCTTGTATTTTTGATCATAGTGTTAGATAATTAATCACACAATCGAAAAATGTTCTTTGATTCACTATCCTTCCCGTCACTTTATTGACTGACAAAACCAGGTATCGTTCTTGACTGCCACCCGCACGACCGACACCGGTCGGTGTTTATTTAATAAAACGCTAATTCAGTTCAAAATATGTATACAGGATAACAAAAAAAATACAAATCTGTTCAAATGTTTATGGTTTCTAACACGGCCAATTCTGACACGGACTTCGCTCTCGAAGTCCATTATTTTCTCCAAAAAGTTACAAGGCATTGGCTTCGATTTCGACAATGGCTTCCTCATTGATGCTGTAAATAACAAAAAAAAAACTGTAAATGCGCCAATAGCCCAACTTTCAACTCTAATCGCTTATTACTTGTAGCGCCTATGTTATCAACCTTGTTCACAAATTGCCGCGCTTTTAATACACCAATAAAATGAATAACATTCAAGCTTTAAATATTATGCACAGTACAAAATCTCAACAATGCATCCAACAAATACTCATGCATTACTAATAATGCGAAACTCACATGCCTTCAATACTTACTTATTTATTACCAACAGTACAAAGCGTCTATGCTTTCAACACATATACATTAACAACAGTGTAAAGCGTCCATGCTTTCAACACTCATTCATACACATCAGTGCAAAGCGTCCATGCTTTCAACACTTATTTATAAACACCAGTGCAAAGCGTCCATGCTTTCAACACTTATTCATAAACACCAGTGCAAAGCGTCCATGCTTTCAACACTTATTCATACATACCAGTGCAAAGCGTCCATGCTTTCAACACTTACAGTATTAACAGTGCAAAGCGTCCATGCTTTCAACACTACACTTTCTAACAAAATACCAGTGCAAAGCGTCCATGCTTTCAACACTTACAATATTAACAGTGCAAAGCGTCCATGCTTTCAACACCACACTTTCTAACAAAATACCAGTGCAAAGCGTCCATGCTTTCAACACTTACAATATTAACAGTGCAAAGCGTCCATGCTTTCAACACTACACATTTCTAACACGTGCCATACCTAAATATTACAATATTACTAACCTTTTATCATTGTTGTCATCATCATCTAATACATCTAGCAGATCAGTCATGTCAACTGAGAGAGACCAGTCAGTCGGCCATCTTCTTAACTGCTCCTTAGCAGCTTTGGTAATGGTGGTTTTCCCAACCCTTTTTAGTTCGTAGCGACCCTCAGGAGTAGTACCCATGACTTCAAAAGGCCCTTGAAATTCGTAATTTAATTTACCTTGATGCATTTTGTCATCTCTATGCATCAAGACAAAGTCTCCCTTGGCAAACTTAATACTATCACGACGCTTTTGGTTGGCATTGATCAAAGCATTTTTAGATTGATCAAGATGGTCGTTTATTCTTTTCCGATCTAACTCTCTACTTCTAATCGGTTGAAGGTCCTTATTTAGATTCTTCAGTAAATTCTGAATCAGAGGGGTTGAGCCGTCTATCCCAATAAGAGCTCTTAGAGGTGAAGTTTGAGTGGACTTTTGTACTGTTGAGTTTAAAACAAGCTGTATTTTCCAGATACCTTTTGACCAATCTGACTTAATACTTGTTTCCACGCGTATTAGATTCATGATTGTGCGCATGTATCGTTCTACTTGTCCATTAGAACGATGGACATCTGGAGTTGTGTAATGATACGTCACTCCAAGACTATCCAAATATTGGGGGAGGCTTAGATTTTTAAAGTTGGTACCGGCATCCATTGTAATCTGTTGGGGGGTTCCAAATAATGAAATAAATGTTTGAAATGCAAGTCTTGTTTCATCAGCTTTTAATGTCTTTAACGGCTGCAATAAGCAATACTTTGAAAATGCGTCTATTAAGACAAGGATGTGTTTGTATCCTTCAGATGTTTTTTTCAGTGGTCCAAGACAGTCTGCATGTATAACTTGCATTGGTACAGTTGGCTTGTTTACATTTGTGATTAGTCCTTGGAGGGGACCAGATCTTGTTTTCTTTATAGCACAAACCAAACAGTGTTTAATATACTTTCTGACAAATGAACGCAGTTTTGGGAACCAAAAATGCTTGCAAATAGATTCGATAGTTTTGTCCATCCCGATGTGGCATTGTTCGTCATGGAAAATTCGCAGCAGTCCAAGTCTACTTTGCTTCGGAACAAATGGTTTCATGAGTGTACCATCAGGTGTTGTGACAGCATAATGTAGTATTCCATCTTTTAATGAGTATCGTTTTTGATCCAATCGACCCTCTTTCGAGTCTTCGATTATTTGTCGAATTTCAGCATCACCCCTTTGTTCCACATAGAGCCAGTTATCTTTGGCATCCAAACGACGTACTACTACCGGGTTTCGGCTTAAAAAGTCAACATGGGGAAGAGAACTGCCTTTTCGGTAAACAATAGAAAAATCGAAGTCCTGCATATAACACCACCAACGCGCAACACGAGGAAGAATATCCTTTTTCGTGGAAGTGGCTTTTATGGCATTACAATCGGTAATTAAAGTAAAGCGAATGCCCAACAGGTATACACGAAAGTGTTTTAAGGCATTGACTACGGCGAGTGTCTACAACTCGTACGAGTGGTAATTTTCTTCATACTTATTGGTTCTTTTGCTAAAATATCCGATAACTCTAATTGTCCCTTCTTTCTTTTGCACTAACATTGCCCCGTACCCAATGGAGCTGGCATCGGTGTGCAACTCAGTCGCCAAAGAATGGTCAAAAATTGATAGAAGAGGCCTTGAAGTCAAACAATCGATAATATATTTCCTGGCACACTCTTGCTGATCAGACCAGGTAAATGGTTCGTTAGAGCGTGTTAGTTTTGTGATACTTGCTGTACGTGTTGCAAATTCGGGTATGAATTTGCGAAAATATCCTGCAAGGCCCATGAATTGTCTTACTTGCTTAACGGTAGTAGGAATGAAAGAATTAACTAGTGCTTCAACTTTACGAACGCCTGGACGTATGCCGTCAGCTGATATTTCTCTTCCCAAATATTCCAATTGATTTTGAAAAAAATGGCACTTTTGTAGATTTAAGGTAAATCCGGCATTTTGAAGAGCCTCAAAAACAAACTGAAGTGAGTGCATGGCATCCTTAGCATTCTCGGACGGAATCAAGATATCATCTAAGTACACCAAAGCTACGCTGTCCTTCAGAGAACCTAATGCTTTATTTATAGCTTGCTGAAAAACGGCTGGAGCATTGGCTAAGCCGAATGGCATCCGTACATATTCAAAATGCCCATCTGGCGTCACAAAAGCCGTTTTTTCGATATCTTCTTCCGCTATGGGTATCTGGTGGAATCCCGAAAACATATCTAATGAGGTAAATATACGTCCTGAGCCAAGTCGGTCGAGCTGATCTTCTATGAGCGGGAGTGGAAATCGATTTTTTATTGTGTGTGCATTCAGTTCACGATAGTCCACACACATTCGATATGATCCGTCCTTTTTCCTTACTAGAAGGATTGGACTAGCAAATGGCGAGTCACTTTCCCTAATAATGTTGTGGGAAATTAATTCATCAACAATCTCCCGTACGGCCTTCCTTTCACTAACAGCCAAGCGATAAGGATTCCTATTGACTACAAAATCATCTTTTAACTTAATTTGTAGTCTAGCGTTATTTACTTCAGGTAAATATCCGTTAACAGGCAGCAACTTAGGAAATCGTGAAAGCAGCTTCAAAAGATCATGGCGATATTCGTCTGGTACATTTATCGAATTCATTGAAGTATTTGTGTCATCTGAGATACGAAAAATGCGGGAAATTTTATTGCGGACTACACGTGTTCCCCTTAGGTCCGTGATCGTCGATATTTCAGGATCATTGTACAAATTTCGTCCGATTATGACATCATGTTCTAGAACATGATCTGGTACTACGTGAAATAGCAGATCGGTGACGACGTCAGTTATCTCTAAAATCGCCTTAAACTCTTGATCGATAGTGACGCTCCCGGCAAGTATCCCTTTTAGTACTAGTTTGCATGCGGAGACTTTATGCAAGAATTTTGGTAAATGGCGTTTGGCTATAAGAGATATATCCGCTCCAGTATCAATGATTCCAAGGTAATCTTGTCCATCAATCATAAGCTTTTCCAGTATCATGTCTTTACCTGTACTACAAAAATTAACTTTTTTCCGTTTTTCAATATTTTGTCGTGTGAAGCAGTTGTCGATGTCATGACCAGTTTTCGCACAAAAAGAGCAAGTAACTATTTTTGTATCTCTGGAAGTAAGGGTTGCAGCAGGTGTATACAATTTTTGACTACCCGAAGTAAAAAGGCTACAATGTCGTTGAACGTGTCCTGATTTTCCACAACGATAGCAGTTAATATTGATCGGTGGCTTTCGAAAATCTTGCGGTTCACGCGGATTTTCACGAAAACGCTTCCTTGATGGCTCCCCTGAGTCAGCTGGAATATTCAAACTTAAACGTTTTTCAACTTGCAAAGGTTTAGTTGCAGTTCCCAGAAAAGTCAACAATTCCGAGATTTTTCTAAAATTTAAGTTGGTCGCTGTAGTCTGTACATCCCGCTCTTTGATTCCATGAATGATGAGTTCTACAAGGTCAGGCTCCTCCCAATTAGCTCTCAAATTTCTTAACATACCCTCCTTTTGGAAGACATACGCGTCAAATGTGTTACACGAGTTTGTGTTGAATTCTGCAGCTTCTGAAAGTAGACGACCCAAATTTCTTTTGGGTGGAAAAGCTTCAGCAAAATCGCGTTGAAATACTTCCCAAGTTTTTATTTCTGGCGACCATATTTCAAACCACGTCTTTGAAACGCCCATTAAAAACCGACCTACCCTAACCAAGGTCTGCTGATCAGTCCACTCAAATTCAGTTTTAATTTCCGATATTTCAGCCAACCACTTTTTTGCGTCAGTTACTTCGGGTTTAAAGAGTGGTAGATCGACTTGTTCCGGGGCCGTTTTTGTAGACTTCATTGCCTTTACCAGCTGAGACAGCAATTCCTCCATTCTTGCAGGTTCTGGTAAGTTCCCTTTTTATTTCACAGCGAAAAGTGGGCAAAAGGTACAATCCTCACTTCTGATGTTAGATAATTAATCACACAATCGAAAAATGTTCTTTGATTCACTATCCTTCCCGTCACTTTATTGACTGACAAAACCAGGTATCGTTCTTGACTGCCACCCGCACGACCGACACCGGTCGGTGTTTATTTAATAAAACGCTAATTCAGTTCAAAATATGTATACAGGATAACAAAAAAAATACAAATCTGTTCAAATGTTTATGGTTTCTAACAATAGATTTAATTCTTAAGTGATAAAGTTTGAATTTTTTTTGCTGATATTGTTTAAATCACTGTTCATTATTTTTCATTTCTTCAATCAACATTTTGGTATAAGACAAGTTTTTCTGTTTGCATATTCTCACGAAAATTGGCCGAAGAGCTTGGATTGATAGTCAAGCATCAACCGAGTGTACCATTGCAGCGTTAGACGTATCAGCTGTACAAGACGTGACGTGTTATCCTTACCCATAAAGGCCTGACAAATAACAGGCAATTGGAGAAAAGGAACGAAATGAAGAGACATGTGTCCAACCTAAGTTGAACGTCTAATCTAAGCTAAGTATTCTACTTGCAATCCTAAAAATCGCTGTAAAGACCAGAAACTTTAAGTTTTAACTAATTTCAACTATTGATATCTTAACTGTTTTTATTTTCTCTAAAATCTAACTTATTAATTAATTTCTCAACTCTAGAAGAACTCTATTCAACAAAGTTGTGATTTAGACTGTTCATTTTAATTATATTTATTTAAATAAATTATTGTAGATTTGTTTTTAAGAATATCTTTTATTTCCTGCAAGAAACGAGATTCTGCAGTTCTCAACGTCTATCAAGTATTTTTTGTTAGTTTTTAAGCTTTTATTGGTAATACTTGCCGGTTACTTTGAGAATTGAGGAATTTCTGGCGCCCGATAATACATACTAACAAGTAAGTAGAATTCGCGATCAATCTATACTAGCCGGCAACTTAGTAAACTTCCAAAAGACATCAGGAACATAAATCGTTACAAACGGAATGCACGCTGCCAACTTCCATCTGCGTGTGACCTTTTAACATTGAAAATGTTTCTGTAATCCTAGTATAGGGCCTCAAATCGTGAAAAAGTGCATGCTACATTTGCCACACATGACGTCATACGCGTGAGAGATCGTGTTAGTTTGTTTATCTAAACTTAAATTTGATTATAGGGTATCGGAATCGGTTCAAATCAAAAACATTTAACCTAAAGAGACCCGACAACTCATTCATAAAAATCCGAAATCTTGCAGAAATATCAACAAAACGATTGTCCCGCCTCGTTATATTTTTATGAATCGTGTACAAACTTTTGTCAAACTTCGTCCCCACTACTAAATGTAGTATTGCCCGCCCCCGCCTGAACGAAAGCAAGGACAGTTCATAGACGTAGACTTTGAAAATGTGAGTCCATCATAATAATAATTTCAATAAAGTAAATACGTTTAATTTGAAATGATGGTATTTATTCGGGTGCATTATTTAAAATATATTTATGTTTTATTTATAGTGTGTGGGTTAGATTGCGTTAGTTTGGGTTAGATATGAAGGTTAGTTAACACAAAATAGTTATTTTGCTGTGTCACGAAATTTTTCCGTGTCCTTGCAAAACCACTGCCATGAAACCAAAGAAGTATTCACTTCAAAAATGATTTAATAGAGGTTGGTAAATGACTGCAAACATATCAGATTATCCATTAATATCACATATATAGGTAAGTATTATAAAATATTAATTAATCACATCACAAAATGGTGCCCACTGTACTACTGTGTTTCATTTACTTTTACTTACTTGTGGAAACTCAGGTTCGGATGATAATAGCTGGAGATTTTGCATACCTCACACCGCAAGATCATCGTTACTTTGATATAAAGTTTATAAAAAATATTTATAGGAAATCACTCACGAAATAAAAAAACGCTATACGTCGCGTCACGTCGCACAAATTCAGGCTTTAAAACGTCCATTTGAAACCAAACAAAACTGGGCGAAGAGTGCTATTTTGCACGTTTTTTAATGAAAAACATTAATTTATTCAAGTCGCGATCAAAAGTTGGACGGCCATCTTGTCACTTTTGACGTCTGTATTATTAGGAATCCCATTCAAAAAGGTGTCGAAATTTTTGCTAGTGAGCTTTGACATTGCACAATTTTGTTAATATCATAGCAACCAGTCATCGAAAAGACTTCTTTATGATACAAAAATAGAAATAGTATATTGTGCAACAAGTGCTGAAAATAAGACTTTTCACACGAATGAGACAGTTTGATGATACGAGCCGTAAGCGAGTGTCATAAAGTCTCATGAGTGTAAAAAATCTTTTCAGCACGTGTAGCACACTATAGTTTTTCTACGACTGCTACATACAGGGAGGGTGCCCCACTGGGAGTGTGGTAGAAAATTACATGTTATATGGGAAACATTTTTATTATTGATTTATCAGAAAATTTTATTCCTAATGAAAGAAGCTACGTCAGTAAGAGATTCTCGCTGAACTATAACTAGGGGCACAGTCTTAAAATGGGACCACCGGAGTGGGGTCCCTATTTTCCAAATATTTTGAAAAAGAGGCTCCGAGGGCGAAGCCCTAAAATGAGGCCTCAGGGGGCGAAACCCTAGAATGGGGCCTATGGTACGGGAGTCCCATTTTTTACAGATTTAGCAATGGAGCCCCCGGGGGCGAAGCCCTAAAATGGGGCCCCAAGTCTTAAAAGGGGGCCCCTGGTATAAAAGTTCTATTTTCTAAAGTTTTGCAAAAAGGGGCTCCCGGGGGGTGAAGCCCTATAATTGGGCCCCCTTTTTTAGAGATCTGGTAATGGGACCTTTGAGGGCGAAGCTCTAAAACGGAGACGAAGCCCTTTAATCTAAATACCCGAATAAGCGTGTGAAAAGAATAATTTGCACACGCCGTGTGCAAAGTATACTTTTCACACGATGTTTGAAATGTCCAATTTTCCAGAGCAGTTGTTAGTGCGTTTTTGTCTATTTTCAGGGCAGTCGTAGAAAAAAGTATATTCAACTTACATTTGCAATGAATGGTCATTGCATAATATACTATTCAGCAGCTAATATTGAAATAAAATTTCCGAAAACTTATTTCCTGAATAATTTCAAATTTGAACACGAAATTTATGAGATACCAAAAATACGCAATTTTATCCCGATTTAAACGTTTTCGTGACACATAGGGTTTTTCTGCTCTCAATGGTTAAACGAAAAATTAAATCATACCACTGCTAGCCTAAAAATAAATTGCTTATCATTATTTTTGAGACAAATAAAAAGGAACTGAAGCATACAAATTTTATTTAAAAACATATAAATATGACAAATATTATCTGGTTATTGACATATTCAAAAAGTAGCTTAATAACTATTTGCTTCTATTAAATACCTATTAAAAATATATTTTCATTTCATTATAAATGCTGAATCTCCTAAATAAACTGGTATATCTAGAAAAAAGATTAAATCTAGAGTATTGGCAATTGTAATTGGTTTATTTAGATTTGCTAAACCAGTAAATTGTTAGGGTATTTCTATAAAGCTATTGTATTAATAAGTACAAGTATTAGGTAGGTATATAATATAACTAAAGTAGATACACATATTTACAGCAGTGCCTTCACTGGTTTTGAAACGTTACCAAGTTAGTATATTTACTTCGAATGGGGAAGAGCCATCGGTCGTCGACCTCCAATGCTCTCAATCTATTGGTGCAGTTAGTTTACTACGTGCATACTATAAATATTTTGGGGGTAAAACAAGGCGGAACCAAGGAAAGCGGCATTGCCAGGTTGACATGTAAGAACTTCAGAACCGGTTTTTGATGAATCAAAAATGGGAAAAATAAGTATTTAGTGTTATAATTTAATATGAAAAAAGTATGTACAGTAACTCGTAAACTTAAAATTTGGCAACGCTACATCTATCGACCATAGAATGTGCCTCAATGTTGGGGGAAAACAAAGAACCATTTGTCCCGTCTCTTCAGGTTAAATGTCTTTGGTTCAAATGACTAAAATAAATTGGAACTAACTGAAAGTAACCGAAAGATGATTGAATGACTACCCAAAAATAACTAAAAGCGCCAAAACGGGCTAAAACGTATCAAAATAGATCAAAAATAATGAAGTAAGTTAAAATTAACCCATATAACCAAAACTAACCAAAAACATTAAAATTGCTTATAACGTATCGGAACCGGTTCAAATGGCTAAAATAAATTGGAGCTAACTGAAAGTAACCGAACGATGATTGAATGGCTACCCAAAACTAACCAAAAGTAACTAAAAGCACCAAAAAGGGGTTAACACGTATCGAAATAGATTAAAAATATTGAATTAAGTTAAAACTAACCTAAATTAACCGAATTTTGGTGACTAACCAAAAACATTAATATTGCTTATAAGGTATTGGAACCTTTCCAAATGACTAAAATAAATTGGAACTAACTTACCGAAAGTAGATTGAACGACTAAACAAAACTAACCTATAGTAACTAAATGCACCAAAACGGGCTAAAACATATCGAAATATATTAAAAATGTTGAAGTAAGTTAAAACTAACCCAAATTAACCGCATTTTGGTGACTAACCAAAAATACTAAAATTGGTTATAATGTATCGGATCCGGTTCAAATGATTAAAATCAATTAAAACTAATTGAAATTAACCAAAAGTTGATTGAACGACTAACCAAAAGGATCCAAAAGCACCAAAAAGGGCAAAAATATATCGGAACAGATTAAAAATAATTTGGTAAGTTGAAACTAACTTAAATTAACCGAATTTTGGCGAATAACAAAAGTTAACCATAAATATTAAAATTGGTTATAACGTATCGGATCCGGTTCAAATGACTAAAATAAATTGAAATTAACTAAACCTAACTAAAAGCTGATTTAACCAACACTAATCAAAAGTAACCAAAAACACCAAAATGCGCTAACGGGTATCGTAACAGATTAAAAACATTAAAATATGTAACTAACCCAAATTAACCGAATTTTGGCGACTAACTAAAATTAACCAAAAACGTTTAAATTGGTTAAAATTGATTGAATAACTAACCAAAAGTAACTAAAAGCACCAACACGGGCTAAAACGTATCAAAATAGATTAAAAATATTGAAGTAAGTTAAGTCAAATTAACCTTATTTTGGTGACTAACCCAAAATAACCAAAAACATTAAAATTGGTTATAACGTATCGGAACCGGTTCAAATGACTATAATAAGTTAAAACTAACAGAAAATAGCCGAAAGTTGAGTGAACGACTAAGCAAAACCGACCAAAAGTAAGCAAAATGGGCTAAAACATATCGGAACAGATTAAAACTATTAAGGTAAGTTGAAACGAACAAAAATTAAAGTAAGTTGAAACTAATCAAAACGAACCGAGTTTTTGCGACTAACCAAAACTAACAAAACTATTAAATTTGGTTATAACGTGTCGGAGTCGGTTCAAGTAACTAAAATAAATTAGAACTAACTGAAACTAACGGAAAGTTGATTGAACGACTAACCAAAAGTAACTAAAAATAACCAAAAGCACTAAAATGAGCTAAAACGAATCAGAATAGGTTAAAAATATTACAGTAACATTATGGCTAATTATATATTAATACATATGCCTATCTAAAAGTGAAGGGTAATGTTTTAGGTATTTATATTTGCACGTTCTTTATTTATTTTTGTTTTAATTATGATAATATTTATTATTATTGTTAATAATGAATTTCTTTAATTATATATATTATAAACACTCGTCTTTGTATTTTTACTTTTTTAAATTCTGCTTTTAGAAACTATTTGAATTTTAACACAAATCACATTTTTGCGTTTTTTTTCCTCATTTTTAATTTACCCCCCCCCCCCCCGGTTGCAACTTTGCGAAGGACTGTCAATTTTTGAATTACAGTTATACCACATACATCATTTTGTGATTGCTTATCTTCATTTTTTTTCAGCTCTTGCTTTATCCTTAAATTTGATACGTTCGTTATATACATCTTCCGAAATGTTTCCTATTTGAAATGGCACGCAAGTATCGCAAAGGTCCTTCTTTAATCTATAGTTTATTTTTTTGAAATTCTTTGCAAAAAGTGGCTATTGATACGGCTTTTTGGTTCTGATTTACGCAAAAATCGGATTTGTAAAATTTGTACAATGGACTTTTGCTAGTCCACATTGTTCCACGTAAAAGTTTTGAGGATCTGGCTCTTCATTAGTGCGACTCCAATTTTGGTAGAGTTTCGAAGAATCTTTGAAGCCCTTTCACACCATTACTTATGCCAGAATTCTGATAATTTTGCACAGCCACGACATTTTCTTCTACTCCGCTGGCCAATTTTTTATGACCCATTCTTTTTCGCAAAGTTTATTTAGAAACATCGTTTTACAAATTCTTATGCTGAAGGATCCTAAAAAGAATGCGTTCGAATATTTATTCTCGTCACTTTATTCAGACCCGTTTTCTCGATGTTCTCTGTTTACATAAATGGTTTCTTACAAACATCGCCTTTTCAGACCATAGACATTGTCAAAACTCTTCGAAAATTCTTCTTCTTTCATCTCCACTAATGTTAGTGTACAATAGGGTGGATTTTTTATTTCGACATAACTTACAATTGCAACTTCCTTTTATGAATCTTGGTTCTTTTAATAAATCGTACCTCCATTTTCCATTCTCGGTTTTCTATTCTTTACAAGACTTTCCCTCTTCTCTATCTAAACAAACTATTTTTGTTCTTTTGCCATCCATTCTTGATCATTTCGTATTTTATAGGCCGCTTCTTTTTGGGGCTTTCATCTTGAGGATCATCTGCATTTATTTCGTTATTTTGCAAAACCGAAATATTTTCAGATGATCAGAACCGTCAGAGACTTCTGAATTTAGTTGAAAATTGGGGTCATTTTTATTACCGCCTGTCGCCATGTGTTCATTTTCCGTTTCTGCACTGCTGCCATCAGGTAGTTCGTTGTTTTCAATAGGAAGTAGAGGGTCTTCAATGATGGTAAAAGTGAAGAAGGAGCCGTTGCTTGTTGTTGACGGAATTCTTTCAAGTCGTCTTCCATTCGTCGTATTTGTTTCACATCATGACATAAATTAACTGCACCACAACAAAGTACAATAATAATAAAATTTATCTTCACTGTCTACAAATATTATTTCTGCCTCTTATATAATTGTAGCAGCTATATCAAATTTTGTTTTATGACGGTGCCACACACACTAAAGGGAGATCCTATGGCACTCGTCGAGCGCACACATAAAGATGTTAATTGACACGGTTCTTGAATAGTTGTAGGTTGTAATTAGGGAGAAAGAAATGTCCTGGGAGTGAGTTCCACAGTGATGGAATGCGCCAGACAAAGGAGAATTTGTAAAGCGATGTTCTAGGTGTTTCCAGTTGTACGACGAACTGGTGCACCCTTGCCGTCTGCCATGACTGTCTGACAGGCGCGGCCAGAGGCAGGATTAGGCGGGCCAAATCCTGGGAACATCTGCCGTGTCAGTATCTGTAAAACAGAGACATCTCGGCCACATGTCTGCGGTGTTCCAGACTATCCAGATTCCATGTCAACTCCGGGTCGCCGACGAGACGCACAGCTCTCTTCTGAATAAAATCCAGCAGCTTTTGGGTGTGCTTAGATGCGGCATCCCAGATGTGTGAGCAATATTCTAAGCAGGGTCTTATTTGCGCTTTGTAGAGCAAGACCAGCTGCTGCGATGTATACAGTTTTTTGTTGCAAAATAGCGCACCAAGCTTCTGCGAGGCTGATTTTGCGATGTTAGCAACGTGGTCATGCCAGAACATATTGCTGTTGACCGAGACACCCAGTAGTCTGATTGACGATGATCAAGGAATGGTCGATCCTGCCATAATGATATCAGGGCTCGCCGTATTGGCTTTCTTCGTAAACGTGGCTGCTTGGGCTTTTGCTGCATTGAAATGGACCAAATTCTTGTCGCCCCAGGTTCGAACCTTCTCCAGATCTTGATTAATTCTTGTAATCTGCTCCTGTCTGCGGTAAATGTTTTTCTGATCTAAACTGAGAGACAAGGGTACTGTCATCTGCAAATCTGTAAACCGGATTATTGGTTTCGGTCAGCAACTCATTATTATAGATGAGGAATAGAGTTTGGTTAAAGTATTGCATCCTGAGGCACTCCCGCATTAATGGTGAATGTGTCCGGGGTGTGTCCATCAACTGCAACGTGTAGAAATCGGTTCTTAAGCAAATTGACAAGCCAGCTGCACAGAGACGCTGGCAGTCCGAAGGACGGTAGTTTGTTGAACAATCCGTCATGCCAAACTCTGTCAAATGTCTTCGAAATATCCAACGCAATGGCTCGAGATTCTCCGTAGTTCTCAATTGCCCTACTCAATATATGAGTGGCATGGGCCAATATATCTCCTGTCGATTTCTATTTGCGGAAGCCATATTGGTTATCGCTAATTATTCTGTTAATCTCGAGATACTTGAGTAGTGGCTGATTGACTACACGTTCCATGACTTTGGAGATTGTTGGAAGCAACGCAATTGGGCGATAGTTTGAGGTCGTGATTTCCTTGCCTTTTTTCGGAACAGAGTGTATTCAAGCGACTTTCTAAGAAGATAGGTAAATCCCTTTTCAGTAATACATAGAAAAAAGACTGGAAAAAATGAGTGTTAGTTCGTTGGCGCAGTTCTTTAACACGATGACAGCTATTCCATCCGGCTCTGATGCCTTTTGCGTATCTAGCTCTTTGAGGATTTTACGAATGTCACGGTGTTGAAACTTAACTTCTGTGATAGGAGTGTTGATGTTGGATATGGTGGGGATATTGTGGTTTAATTGGAGGAATATTGTTCGCGCCTGTGTTTATTTATTATCTGGACTTTCTTGGCATTTTTCAATGCCTTGAATATTTTATCTATTCGACGGGATATTTTCTATAAAAAAATTGACCCTATGGTTAAAACATGTGAAAAAATGCGTATCTCCTGAACTCTGAAAGTGTTTACCACAAAAATATACTATAGGAAAATGGCGTATCTCCAATACTCATAAATGTGACTAATTTGCACATTATTTTACAATTACTGTAAGATTAAAATGAATGTATTAAATAATTAAAAATATCGCTTACCTAGTAACTAACCCGAACTACTGGACTTACACGCTCTGCTATCGTGGAACTGGTGGGGATGGAATTACGAGGTTTTCTCTCGTGCGCATATTAAAGAAAGCAATACAATTTCGAAGATGCGGACTATTCTACCTATTCTACTTATATGATCCGAATGACATACATTTTTTATTTTCACCCAAATGTGGAGTTACGCATTTTGCTAATTAAGCCGCCGCATACACCTATCGTTCACCTTATCTGTTATAATATGACCGTGTAACACACAATGTTCTTTTCGATGAGGAATAGTCAGAATGGTTAAAGAAGGAAATGTATATAATCCCATAAACAGTGCTAATTCATCACCGTGTGATGCTCTCTTTTAAGGCGGCTTAAAAGATAATGTGAAATTACTACTGCATATTAGAGAAAAGGATAATTAATTATATTAGCTATGAAAAACCAATTATTAACACAAACTATTCGTATCTACTGGAAATTAAATTCTTAGAATAATTTTGCAATTATTGATATTAAATGAATAGCGTGAATTTCCATCATCAGCTTTTCTTCAGAACGTGGTCTTTTTTAGTTATTTTAGTTTTTTGGATCAATAAATTGTACTAACCCGAATTTTTACCTTGGGGTTTGGATTGAAAGGATCTTATCTCTTACAGATTCACCATCATGATATAGAGTATATCTACATAATGTCATGTAATAAACGAAATTATTATCGAACGTTTACATTTAAACCAATATTTACGGTGAATTTAACATATAATATTATTTTTTCAGTGTATCTCATATTATTAACTCTCCAGGAGTTGCTTGAAATAACTCATTGTATATTTTACGGAATAATTCAGAGTCACAATTTTATATCTAGGTTTATCATTACCCTATCATGCCTTTCATCAGCTTCTAAATTCTGCTACCTACAGCCCTCACAAATAAATTGAATAAGTCGAAAGGCAAACAAGAAAATCCAATATAGAAATTTGGACCTGGCAGATAATAAAAATCAATATAAAAACTCCAAATCGGATTAGCAATTAGGGATGGGTAATTGGACCGATAAAATTAGATCCGGATAAATCTACGAAATCACATTAGCTCAGTTGGCTAACGGGCTAACAGAATTGCGTATTATTGATCCCATATATGTTGCCGAATGTGACTATGATATCCAAATAATGATTGCTAATCAAATTAAGCATACATATGATATATTTTACACAATATATAGAGGCTTTGGGGTTTCTTTGATCGCATATATGAAATAAAAATAACTTGGTCATATGTTTAATGTTTAGTTAATTTTCAAGTGGCCGTAGTCAGCTTAAGTTTTAAGCAAATATAACTATTTGCGGAATCAACTGGCTTGAAAGGTTAAATTTACCAATTATAAGATAAGATGAGAAACATTTATGCCAACACAGTTTTGTAAAATTGAACAAATTACAAAGTTTGAAATACGTCAAAAGTTCACTAAAAACAAAAAAATATTATAGAATACATCTACACACTACAAATGTGATACACTACTTAAATATCCTACCTACAAACGGAGTAGGACTCTATTTCATATAAATGAAAACGCAGATTTCTTGCAAACATGTTTTATTTTTTAAATTCTTTATTTTATTAGGCAATTGATTAGCGAAAGTTATTGCGGAATACGCATAGTTACTGGTACTATAAACGTTGTCTTAAGGTGAAAAAACTTTTCTGAATTTTTTTCTAAGAAACAATATCATTTAATAAATACATACATTGCTGGAACCGTCAGAAAAATGCGTTCTAAAAAATCCAGGATATGATTGTTTATAATTTGGATTGAGCAATATTCTTATTGCTCGTTTTTGTATAATAAGTATCTTCCATATTAGATGAGTTACTCCGAAATATTATCCCGTAGCACAAAAATGATAGATAGTTACTAAAACACGTTGTCTTAGCTCAGTCGTAATGTCAATATTTACTAACAACTCTAAGCATGCAACATGATGTGGACAGTTTTTTACACATACTATCAATATGCTAACGCCAATTTAGAAATGAATGAGAGTACACTCCAAGAAATTAGCACTCACCTGAAACTCTAATCTCATCATTACCTAATGGCACCATATCAGGATAAATCAGTTAACATTGTTCAGTCCGAAAAATAATACACTGGAACTTGCTGGCATTGAAAATGAGTCCCCTGTCGTGGAACCATTTTTTCATATTTAAAAGATATTAATATGATAATATTTACAATAAGTTGGGAACATTATTTTCCTTTTTGATGATGATAGTATCATCATCATCATCATCATTTATTAAGGTTTCTTTACATGTTTAGTAGCCTTACTCACATTATCATTTCAATCACTGTGTTACAGCAAACCTAACGCTCCAATCGAGCGTCTTTTAGGAGCCACACAGCAAAAATGTATATGCCCTGACAGGGGGGCCTCGAAGTTGGGCCCAGTGATAGCAATGGGTGTATGACAACGCCTTATCTAACTTATCTCGCCTGGCAATAGCCTTTTAAAAGTGCCCCTGTTATTGTTGTTAAAATTATGTGTTTTGGTGTTGTGATTAGTAAATAAAAATGATTTTGAAAAGATATTGTTTATGGGGAAAACTCTCCGAAAAACCCCATTCTCGTTTCTTTGGCTTTAAACATATACTAGACGTCACAGGACACATACAAACATACATACATTTACAAGGTGTAGGAGTGTGTGTGTGTTATCACACGTCCTTATCAAGGCTACGAAATTGTAAACACATCAAGGAAAAGGCCGGCATCGGCAGCGCGATGTCCTATTACGCCCGCCGATCAAGGGAGTGTGGTCGTTAATTATTATTATTCAATTGATAATTTAGTACTACACATAGATAAATCTGGTACTACAGTACTGCTACTGAGTACTAGATTTAAAATTTGAATGTTGCAAGTGAGCTTAGGCAAAATTTGTAGAATACAATATATTCTGTAAACCTTGGCTTAGGTATAACAACCGGATTCCAAGCCATGCCCAGCCTGCGTCGCGTCGGCGTCGCTTCGACGCACTGCACACTGCGCGTGCCATGGGTACCAGCGTTTACTAGGTAGCCACTTCTGGGCTCCTGATATATTTTCAGTATATGCCGCATCAGGTGTTGGTTTGTAAGGGTGTGGGATGATATATTGGGTGGGATATGTCCGGCGTTGTGTTTGGGTCTTTCAGGGAGGTCTTGGCTGGATGTGGAATAAAGAAGTTGCCCTATGTACGGGGCCATATATGGGTCGGTGGTTAGGATCATATCTTATGTCCGCGCTATTCCTTGTTTTCGCAGAGCAGCTAATTCCGTGGCTATATAACTTGCATGATACTTCGTCTATATATTCTCTAACGTATTCAATACACGCCATATCATGCAGGTCTCTTATGCGGGGGTAGGGGCTGGCCGAGAAAGCTGCCCTTAAATGCATATTTTGCAAGACTTGGATCTTTTTAATACGGCTGTCAATCATCGAACTCCATACCGGGGCACCGTACAGGAGGGTAGGCCGCGATATGGCTCTATATACTATTAGTTTGTTTGCTGGGCTCAAAAAGGATCTTCTTGAAATCAACATTTTCAAGTTTTTTAAGATTGTAAAATTTTTACTTTTAGTGAATGATATTCGTTTTTCAAATTTGAGTTTAGAATCTAGCATTATGCCAAGATATTTAACGCTTGACTTAGGGGTTATTTGTGTTTTGTTAATGCTCAAGGGTGTAAGGGGTAGGTTTTGTCGTTTGTTGGAAAATACGGCTAATTCGGTTTAGTAATATTGTTTGTGTGAAGTCCTAGGTTGTCTATAGCTTCTTGGGTAACAGGGTGGGTAGAGTAGAGGGCTGTATCATCGGCGTAAAACGACAGGGATGTTTCAGGATGGGATGGAAGATCTGCTATGTAATAGCTAAATAGCTGTAAGGTTAGTACCGTTCCCTGCGGCACTCCGGCCCGTATCGGCCTCGTGATCGAGTCTGATTTTGCAAAGCGCACCGAGAAAGTTTGCCCGGCCAAGTATGACCCAATAAGCGCTGTGTAATGAGGGTGAAAGTCAAACCCTATAAAAAGTTTGTACAGCAGCCCATTGTGCCACACTCGGTCGAACGCTCTCTCTATGTCCAGCAATAATAGGGTAGTGCAATGCCTTTCGGTGAAGCCCTCGTATATGTCTCGCACGATCCTCGCGGCGAGCATGCAAGTGCTGTGACCGCCGCGAAAATCGAACTGTTCTTCTGGCAGAATACGCAGCCTATCGGCGGCCCTATTAAATCTGGACAGTAAGAGTTTCTCGGCTAGCTTGCTCATGGTCTTAAGGAGCGATATCCGCCTATAGTATCCCGTAGTCGGGGGTTTTGGGAACAGTACCCTTCGCGCATGCTTCCAGGTTGAAGGGAAGTGTTGCAGGCGCAATATGGCATTCACGATATGCATTAGATGTACTATGGTTTTATTGATTTAAGATTTTTGAGTAGTATGTAGGGAATGGTGTCGGGACCCGGCGCCTTGTTTTTTGGCAGGTGGCGTAGTAATTTTCGAATTTCAGACGGTATGACAAGGAGCCTATTCATTACAGGAGGCGCTATAGGGTAGGCCCTGTCTAAAAACGGCCTAACTCTCTCCGTTATGTGAGCGTGCAATGGCGCAAAATCAGACGTTCCATCGTGTACGCTCTCGAGAAAATCGGCGAAAGCCTCCGCTTTGCCCCGATCGTCATATATGTCGAGGCCCTGATGGTGTATGGCAGGGCATTGTTGCGGGGCGCCGCGGACCTGTCTCGAACGTTTCCACAGGGAACCGTCATTTGTACCGAGCTCACTAACAAAGCCCATCCACTTCTAACTCCTGTAAATTCGAATATTTACCTTGATTTGCTCGGTGATTGCGTTTGCTCTGCGTTTATCTATCGCAGCGCTATTTCTGTGCCACCGCCGTCTAAGCCGGCTTCGGAGGTTTAGGACCTCGTCAGGAAGCTTTCCACGTATGGAGTCTTCCTGACTACTGGACACATAGCGTCACGGACGCGCTGGATTTTTGTGGTAATAGTGTTAACTTCTGCCTCAAGTTCCTGGATTGTGTCGATATGTCTCGGAATGTTTGTGGATTCGTTTAGATTCTCTCTGTACATTCGCCAGTTGAGATTTTTATACGAGATAAAATTTTCGCTGGCTTCCGGCTGCCTTACGTTAGTAAGGCTTATCTCGGCTGGTAAATGATCACAGTTTAAATAATTGATTTCTGCAAGCCTTGAAGTTCGAGCCATCCCTCGAGTAAGCGCTACATCCAGGGAGGGTGTCATGTTTTCACGGGGGTAGTGGGTAGGATTGTCGGTTCGGTGGTATAGGATTTCCAGATTGTTTTTTATGACATTGCGTATGATACGGCCTCTTTGGTTAGACCTATTGTCGCCAACATCTGTGTGCTTTGCGGTAAGGTCGCCAATAAGCAGTGGCCTTTCGCCGGGTTCGAGAAATGCAGTGACGTCCTGCTCAGCCAGTCTGAAATGCGGGCGAACGTACCCGCCGCTAATACTCACACCCCCGTCAAGCTCAATGCTTATATGCTCAATAGCAGTTCTAATATTTAGCCGTCGCTTATAACAAAGAGACCTGTGTACCAGGCAGGCCACGCCACCCGCAAGGCCATTTGGCCTATCGAGCCTCTCGATATTATATCCTCTTATTTTGAGGTCAAAATTGCGGTTTAGCCGCGTTTCAAGCAGAAAAACAATCTGGAAGTTGGATTTGTACATAAAAGCCTTGCATTCACCAAGCTTATTCCTGATGCCATTACAATTCCAATAACACACATTTAAACGAGACATTTAAACACCGCAAAAACGATAAATAAATATTTATATATTTTATTTATTAAATTTAACGGAGAAAAAATGTATAGACGCCTGCATTATCTCCATTTTATCTCCGTTACAGTATTTTAGGAACGAGCAATATTAGTCAAGTGCAAAATATAGTTCATTTAAATTTACGAGGGATTTTATTTCGTTAACTAATTTTGATAAGTTTATCAAGGGGAGAGCTTCTTCCTTGTGGGAACAGTCGGGGGTCCGTCCCCGATTTCCGCACTTTTGTCTATTTACAGTTAGGGTATTTATTTACAGGTTTATTATACAAGATATATATAGTATAAAATTAAATGAAATCACCGTAACCGGGCCGGTTAATCGAAATGAAATTCGCGAGTTGGATTCTTAGCCTGAGTCTCCAAATCAGTACATTGAAAATGATGAATAAAAACGAAAAAATGTGATTTGTGTTGGAATTCAAATAGTTTCTGAAAGCAGAGTTTAAAAAAGTAACAATACAAACACAAGTGTTTATAATATATATAATTAATCATTATCATAATCAAAACAAGAATAAATAGAAAAGGTGCAGGTATGAAGACCTAAAAAATTATCCTTCACTTTTAGATAGGAAAATCTATTAATATATAATTAGCCATAACGTTACTGTAATATTTTTAACCTGTTCCGATTCGTTTTAGCCATTTTTGGTGCTTCACTTTGGTAATTCTTGGTTACTTTTGGTTAGCCGCTCAATCAACTTTCCGTTAGTTCCAATTTATTTTAGTCATTTGAACCGACTCCGATACGTTATATTCAAATTTAATCTTTTTGGTTAGATAGTCGCAAAAATTCGGTTCGTTTTTGTTAGTTTTAACTTACTTTCATTTTTGAAAATTATTCCGATACGTTTTAGCCCGTTTTGGTGCTTGTGACTTAGTTTCGGTTAGTCATTCAACCAGCTTTTGGTAAGCTTTAGTTCGTTTTAAATTATTTTAGTACTATGAACCAGTTCCGATACGTATTAACCAATTTTAATGCGTTTGGTTAACTCTAATTAGTCGGCAAATTTCGATTAATTTAAGTTCGTTTCAGCTTATTTTAATATTTTTAATCTGTTCCGATATGTTTTAGCCAATTTTGGTGCTTTTGGTTAGTTTCGGTTAGTCGTTCACTCAACTTTCGGCTAATTTCAGTGAGTTTTAATTTATTTCAGTCATTTGAACCGGATCCGATACGTTATAACCAATTTGAATGTTTTTGTTAACTTTAGTTAGTCGCCAAAATTCGGTTCAACTTACCTTAATATTTTTAATCGATATGTTTAGACCTTTTGGTGCCTTTTGCACTTTTGATTAGTTTTGGTTAGGCGTTCAATCAACTTTCGGTTAATTCCAGTTAGTTTTAATTTATTTTAATTATTTGAACCGATACCTACGTTATAAACAATTTTAGTGTTTTTTGCAATTTTTAGTTAGTCACAAGAATTCGGTTAATTTGGGTTAGTTTTAACTTACTTCAATATTTTAAATCTATTTCGATGCGTTTTAGCCCGTTTTGATGCTTTTAATTACTATTGGTTAGTTTTGGTTAGTCGTTCAATCAACTTGTCGTAAAGTTCCGTTAAATTTAATATATTTTAGTCATTTGAACCAGTTCCGGTACGTTATAAGTAATTTTAATGTTTTGGTTAGTTTTGGTTAGTCGCCAAACTTCGGTTAATTTGGGTTAGTTTTAACTTACTCCAATATTTTAAATAAATTTCGATACCTTTTAGCTTCAAGTAGCTTTTAGTTACTCTTGGTTCAATCATCTTTCGGTTACCTTTAGTTAGTTCCAATTTATTTTAGTCATTTGAACCGGTTCCTATACGTTATAAGCAATTTTAATGTTTTTGGTTAGTTTTGGTTAGTCGCCAAAATTCGGTTAATTTGGGTTAGTTTTAGCTTACTTCAATATTTTTAATCTATTTCGATACGTTTTGGCCCGTTTTGGTGCTTTTGGTTAGTTTTGGTTAGTCGTTCAATAAACTTTCGATTAGTTTCAGTTAGTTCCAATTTATATTAGTCATTTGAACCGATTCCGATACGTTATAATCAAATTTAAGTTTAAATAAACAAACTAACACGATCTTTCACGCGTATGGCGTCATGTGTGGCAAATGTAACATGCACTTTTTCACGATTTGAGGCCCTATACCAGGATAACAAAAACATTTTTAATGTTAAAACTAAGGCTATTTTGACATCGACAAGTCTCAAGAATAACTAATTAGGGCTCCGAATGGCAAACGTGGAGCGGGCGTAAAACAAGCTTCTAGGAGATTCCTCAGGTCAAAAAGCGTGACACTAAACTACTTGACACACCTTGCTACCAGTTAGATTATGACCATAGGTGCCGACCACTAAATCAAGAAATAATGCGAAGAAGCAAAGATAAAACGAAATCACAATAAATTTTATAACATGGTCCGGAGTGTAAGATATAAAGGGGTAGTTAAAACGTGCATCAATCAGTCCAGCCACTATTAGTGGACAATATCTGGCAAACCATTTACATCTGCTGTTACAGCATCCCTAATATTTTTTACTTGGAAAATAAGCGGTTGATGACTAGCGTAACTTAGATACCATGCTAAACTAGCTACATGACAGCAAATTCCCACTGTTCTGGCACCAGATTGGTATGAACAGTTATATCCCAATATTAAATCCCGTTCTGTATGGCAGTTAGTGAAAATCTGATATTTTACAGATTTCATTCGTATTCTTCACACATTGACACAATTTAATCGTGTATCTTATTCAAAACAATGGTTCCCTCTCCTTGGTTATTGTGTTGAATTTATGATGAAGCTATATGCATTTGAAAGATTTCGAAAGTTAGGCGGTAGGTAATATTGGAAAATCAAGTTGATCTTCATTTTCCAGGCATTCCTATAATATGTTGCTCTGTTGTAACTTCAATAACATTTCACAGGTCAAATTCTCAGTCGCCCCCTTCGTAACAATTCAGTAATACATGCTCGCCTGATGTAATGTGTGGAATAGGTATTAGAAATCTCGTTCCTAAATATATTGGATATTGATTTTAGATGTCCATTTCGCGATTAAACTATTCACCGACATTTTGCTAAGTGTCGCGACTGATTTGCTTCAGCGATTATTAGCTGGGATCTTCGGCCAAGATGGGCAGGCATTCCAACTTGATTTCCAATATTCCGTAATAATTCTTGAGTTTCTTTCTATCCACGATCTAGTACAAACAAATATATCTCCCTGTTAAAAATATTTTTGAAGTTGCGCAAGATTAATTAACGTTCTTGCATTGTTTTAATAAGAATTCGGAAAGTATGGCCCATACACATCTATTTGTAACCATCAGGGGCAAGAACCAAAGCCGGCTTCATGAGATGATGTAATTTATGCATCGAAAATAATTTCCTAAGGACCTGAAAATTTCTACTCTTCTGAGTTTTAAATACCTTCCGTCAATAAAAGCAATAACTTTTGGTAGCTGCGATTCCGGATTATACAACTGAATAGCAAAATAGGTGACATGACTTCTAATGAATTTCTCGGGTTGCCTATGATCATTATTTGTCTATTTGGGTAGGAAACATAGCATTTACAAAGTAATCTGATAAACCTTATTTAAGTTTAGATAAAAATATATATCAGGTCTCTTTTTGTTACAACTCTTGCCTTGTTATATGTGGATATAGTATTACAAATTAAGAGACATCGTTGAACTGTTCTTTCGTTAATGAGATCAAAGATCTCATCTCGTTGTCTGTATATATTTTCATCATCAAACTATCAATAACCAGTACAGTATCTCTAAGTTGTGGAATGAACGTACGTAATTCGGAACCTTTAAGTGTATAGGACCTCCTAATACCCCTGAAGACATTTTGCAAGCGTAGTACCACCACCGAACTTTAACAAGAGACTAGAAGGTCCACTCTCAGTCGGCACTTTTGATGTAGCGTTTACAAAGGCGAGAAGACAAACTTTAGACGAGACGGGGTGAAACGTGGCACGAGGCCTGAGCGGTTAACCAGCATTTCATCAAGTTTCGCGACGGGGCAAGGAGAGAAATGCTGGTGGCGGGGCTTAAAGTGAATCTTCTATTCCAGAACCATCAGGAATAAAAATGTTTTTTCTTATAAATACTTCAACCTTGCTTATCTTAAATACTTTGGTGACAATTGAGACATAATCCAACATTTTCATTCGGTTGCCCCTCTAGAAGTCGCAGGTCTCGTGTTCTCTTAGTAGCAGTGCATCATAAACTGTCGATATTTTGGCTTTGTTGCCGGCATCATATAGAAACCAAATACTGGATTCAAATAATTGAAAAGATGGCTGTCTGCAATAAGGCAGAAGTTTTTCTTACGAATAATTTTGTTTGAGAAATGCCAAATATTTGCTAAAGATTTCCTTAGCTAGGCACCCTGTTTTTAGGAAATTCGAATAGAGCTAAAAACTGCAACATTTTTGAAGATATAGTAATTGTCTATAAGTAAATAATTAAAATATTTGAAATATATTTTTAGAAAATCGTTTTATAATTATTCTGAAAATGATTGGGCAGAAAAAATAAAAACGTACTTTACACCCTGCATATAAAATCCTTTAGTTATGCAGTTTATGTCTCTAAACATTTATTTATTGTAAAAATAATGTTTGATCCTAGTAATTTTCGTTCATTCCTCAAAAAAAAAATTGTTCGGGGAGCATATAACTAAAATCGAATATTCAGCTTTTTTAATACCCTGTATCTCAAAAATTAGTCGTAGGATTTATTTGTGACCCTGGACACTTTTGATTAAAACCTTAAGAAAAACACCTTACCAAAATATCACCAAATTTGACCGTGAATAAAATCCCTAAGATGTGTGCCGGGTCCTGTTTCTTACTAAATTTAGATGCATTGACTCTAGCCTACATTCAATATTTGTGTGCTGATTCTGTCCTGGCACAAAATTGCTTCTAGACCTTCCAAGAGTATCGGCTGTATAAAAAAAAACATAATTAAATCTATATCCGGTAGCTTTTAGGTCGCATTCAGGGATGCCTAAACTACCCTTTGCAATACCTATATCAGATAGATTATAGACTATTTTCTATGTTATTTTACTCCTATTTACAACACTCCTCAATATTTGATTAGTAAAATATTTATTTACTTTTGGAACTTTCTAACATTCTTCTATAATTTTTTTCTCAAATTTGTACATATGTGGTTCCATTCTGAAAAACTATTTTTAATACTTGAACCACCGTCTATAGATATTCTAATAAGTCCGCTCACTCCAGCGTGCCGTGGAAAATACTGCCGTTGACCTTGAACACACTCGGCCACGGTACAGCAGACGAATGCGTGCAGCTACGGTGTACAATCAATATGAATAGTCCAATTGCCGCTACCGATTATTTTTATACGGGGAGCGTTCTATTAGGAATAAATGATATGAATATGATTATGTATTAATGTTTGGATTATTTATTTGTTATGAATAATTATTGACATTCTCTGTCTCATTTATAGCTCATTAATGATACTACGTTGTAATAGTTATTTAGTATTATAATAAATAAGTAAATAATAAACGAAATATTAGCTACGATATGGATAAAAATACCAGTAGGTATATAAAGTTAATACGAAACCCAAAAACAACTGGTATTATTTAATTACGAACACAAATTACGAAATGTATCAGGAAAATAGCGACAATGGAACAATTTTAACCTGATATGTTCGGCTGTCGATAGTTATCGATATCTTATAACATTTTGTTATTAATATGACAAATGCGTTGTGACAGTGGATGTCATCTTTAACAACAAAAAAAATTGAAAACACCAACTAACCCATGCTACACCCATATCTTAACCCAAACATTAAAAGTGTTTTCCACCTTTTTTTTTTATTCTTAATTAGTGGTTAAAACAGCGATCAAACTTACTTATACTCATATATAACTCAACCTATATACATAATTTGGGTTGAAGGTAAATATCCACAAGTTTTACGCTATTTTGATATTCTTTGGATTCATGAAAGTGATTTTTCAAAGCCATGCATGTGACGACACGTTTTGGAATTTTCGTCTCGCAAGAGAGATAAAGTCCCTCTTTCTCTTTTATGGAATCGGTAAAGAATTATTCAATTTTTATGAGACGAAGTGAAACTAACCGAAAGTTGATTGGATGACTAACCCAAATTAACCAAATCTATTAAAATTGATTATAACGTATCGGAACTGGTTCAAAACTAACCGAAAGCTGATTCGACGACTCACCCAAACTAACTAAATCTTAGATTATAACATATTGGAAATGACTAAAATAAGTGAGACTAAGTGGAACTAACCGAAAGTTGATTCGACGACTAACCCGAACTAACCAAATCTATTAAAATTGATTATAACGTATCGGAACAGACTCAAATGGCTAAAATAAGTTGAGACTAAGTGAAATTAACCGAAAGTTGATTAGACGACTAACCAAAACTAACCAAATGTATTAAAATTGATTATATCGTATCGGAACCGGTTCAAATGTCTATAATAAGCTGAGACTAAGTGAAACTAACCGAAAGTTTACTCGACGACTAACCCAAACTAACCAAATCTTTCGAAATTGATTATAACGATCGGAACCGGCTCAAATGACCAAAATAAGTTGAGATTAAGTGAAACTAACCGAAAGTTGATTAGACGAGTAACCAAATCTGTTAAAATTGATTATAACGTATCGGAACCGACTCATATGACTAAAATAAGTTGAGACTAAGTGAAACTAACTGAAAGTTGATTAGACAACTAATCAAACCTAACCAAATATAGTAAAATTGATTATGACATATCAAAATCGACTCAAATGACGAACATAAGTTCAGACTAGGTGAAACAAACCGAAAGTTGATTAGACGACTAACCAAATCTATTAAAGTTTATTATAACGTGTCGGAACCGACTCAAATGACTAAAATAAGTTGAGACTAAGTGCAACTAACTGAAAATTGATTAGACGACTAACCAAAACTAACCAAATCTATTAAAATTAATTATAACGTATCGGAACCGGCTCAAAAAAGTAAAATAAGTTGAGACTCGATAACGAAGTATTCTCTTCTATCACGTATACTGTGCTACTCGTGACTTTTTTTTTATAAAAAATCATTAAAAAATTGTACAAATTCGCTGTAATTGCTACTACTTTTCTCTGCCGGCTTTCAGTGTATTGTTTTGTTTTAATTGAAATCTCGCAGACAGCGCAGGGCAAGTCTGTAGACAAGGCTGTGTTGCCAGATTTATTCTTTAATTCTATATGATTTTAAATTAAAATTGTACATTTCTCTGTTTGACAATTTTATGTTAGTCAATAGTTGTGTTGTGCTGAATTTAAACCAATATCTATTATTCCTGAAAATATTATTTGAGATAACTTATTAAGGCGATGCAAGGCGATAGTGATATTAAGCTGATAAGAATTGATATTATTCATTGATCTATATCAAAAAATCAAAGGTCGAGAAGACGATTTGAGGCGCATGATTATTTCTCTTGCTGACTATATTTTATTTCCTTATATTCCTTGCGTTTCTATACAAGCGTCTAGCGTCTGCGGTGTGCCGAGCAGGTTCTGTGCTTTTGATACTACGGCCAGGGTTCGATTCCTGTCGGTGACTTGACATGTTTTTTTTTGGTTATGTTTGTTAGTTAGGGTTAATTTTAGTTTTGTGTTAGACAGAGTTGGTCAAGCAGCGTATATAGCGCCCGTCTCAATGCGCTTATTTGATTAATTAAAGTTAGTTTCGATTATTTTTGCTTAATCTGGAATACTGAAGATAAGCGCGCGTAGCGAGTAGCACAGCACACGTGATTGAAGTGAATACTTCTTTATCGAGTTTCAAATAATTTTATTTATATGAGCCGGTTCCGACGCGTTATAATCAATTTTAATACATTTGGTTAGTTTTGGTTAGTCGTCTAATCAGCTTTCGGTTAGTTTCACTTAGTCACAACTTATTTTAGACATTTGAACCGGTTCCGATACGTTATAATCAATTTTAATAGGTTTGGCTAGTTTGGGTAAGTCGCCGAATCAACTTTCAGTTAGTTTCACTTTGTCTCGACTTATATCAGTGATTTCAACCGGTTCGGCAAAGTTATAATAAATTTGTAATAGATTTAGTTACTTTGGGTTAGTCGTCGAATCAACTTTCGGTTAGTTTCACTTAGTCTCAACTTATTTCAGACATTTGAATCGGTTCTGATACGTTATAATCAATTTTAATACATTTGGTTAGTTTGGGTTAGTCACCGAATCAACTTTCAGTTAGTTTCACTTTGTCTCGACTTATTTTAGTGATTTCAACCGCTTCCGCTAGGTTATTATATTCAATTTTAATAGATTTGGTTAATTTGGGTTAGTCCTCCAATCAACTTTCGGTTAGTTTCACTTACTCTCAACTTACTTGAGGCATTTGAACCGGTTCCGATCCGTTATAATCAATTTTTATAGATTTGGTTAGTTTTGGATAGTCGCCGAATCAACTTTCGGTTAGTTTCACTTAGTCTCAACTTACTTGAGACATTTGAACCGGTTCCGATACGTTATCAATTTTAATACATTTGGTTAGTTTTGGTTAGTCGTCTAATCAACTTTCAGTTAGTTTCAGTTTGTCTCAACTTATTTGAGTCATTTCATCCGGTTCCGATAGGTTATAATCAGTTTTAATAGATTTGGTTAGATTGAGTTAGTCGTCGAAACAACTTTCGGTTAGTTTCACTTAGTCTCAACTTATTTTAGACATTTGAACCGATTCCGATACGTTATAATCAATTTTAATACATTTGGTTAGTTTTGGTTAATCGTCTAATCAACTTTCGGTTAGTTACACTTAGTCTCAACTTATTTTAGTCATTTGAACCGATTCCGATACGTTATAACCAATTTGAATAGATTTGGTTAGTTTGGGTTAGTCGTTCAATCAACTTTCGGTTAGATTCACTTCGTCTCATAAAAATTGAATAATTCTTTACCAATTCCATAAGAGAGAAAGAGTGAGAGATCACGTGTAGTTATACAACAGCCATCAACAATACAATAAGAAAAACTACGCTTATCCATCTTAACCATATATATATTTTTTAAATAGCGTATAGCGTAAAGCGTGCGAAAACTATTCCGTAAAAATAAATTTACACCGTCCGATCGCGAAAGTACTTGCGAAAACTGAGTCACGGCTAAGCCGTGATATTGACATGTAGGCGATGGGCGAGGGATTTGCCCAGGCAGGAGGGAAATTTTCCGCGGCACGCTCGAGTGAGCGGACTTATTAGAATATCTATAGACGATGCTTGAATCATCCGAAGCCGGTTTTATAATACATCGATTTTATGCGATTTCAAATACGATGCCCAAATGCCATTCTCATGGTTAAGTTTTAACGTAAAACGTAAGTTAAAATAATGCACAAATACATTCATAAACGCATCCATTTACTATCTACATCTAGACTAGAAAAGACATCCTTCCAATTTTCCATAATTGAATGGCATAAAAGTAAAATTATATTTTCGGAACATAAATGGAGATTATAGCGTGCCCGACCTTTTTGACCAGTATTATAAATATTTAATATTGCTACTTGGGCCTTATGGGCCAAGATATAAGCCTCAACGACATATGCATCCGCCAAATATGTTTTTTCGACAAGGATATTGTCTATACATATTTGTTACTTTAGTGGGTTGATTTATAAAGACTTTCACGTTATACTGTCAACTAGAATTTCCAGTAATCTCAGTTATATAACGTTATTATCTAAAGTATAAACTATTATGATTAACCTGGTTGGTAATTCGGAACAATATATAAATTGGGGGGTCAAAATTTGATATATAAAAAACGCAGCAGTCTACAACAACAGACGGTCTCCAGTGCATATTGCCCTCCTACAAAACCAAAGCTCTCACCTTAAAGCACTTGTAGTGCAAAGAACCGAATAGGGACCTGCCCCCTCCTCCCTTGTCAGACAACTAACATCTTAAAAAGTGAACCTCTTAAATCGAATAACGCCGTAAGGCAATGTGTTGATTAAATTAATAAATTATCAAAAGTGAACTAAACGTAAGACAAATTATTCGGGTTGACTGGTCTATAACGCCCTTCTGGTAATCTTTCTCTCTGCTGCTTTATTTATATTCGAGAAGTATAATCCCTGGTACCCAGGAGACAGGCATTTTCCAAGCGTTGTAGTAATCCTTAGCACCTTATACTTAACCTGAAGCCTATAGATGATAATCTTGTTTTTAACGAATGCTTCTATCCATCATTCCCACTTACCTATCTAGCTCTGTTTGCATGTGTAACTTCGTCAGTCGCGTATTCGGGAACACCCACTAGGGACATACCAGTAATAGACAAGGAGCTGCTGCCTAAAACTTTACGTCATAAATACAAAATTTTCAAACCAGAGGTCTTGTGTGCATAGCCGAATTAGTTCAAATTTGTTCTGTCTTACATGCCAAACCGGAGGCTGTGTGAAGACAGCCCTTTAAGTACACACCCGGTCGTAAGAAGATATTCAAGAGCTTTAAGTTCATGAGACATTTTTCTTCAAGCGACTAGCTGCTAGGGACCCACACAGGTACTCTAGGAAAGAAGATTTTGGTCTTCACGCAAGCGAATAAGTGCTTTGCAAACCTCGATGGTTTTATGCAATAGCTAGAACAATTAGCCTGTAAAACACGAACAGGCCGATTCCCGAATGCTTTTTTATTGTGAACACATTATGAAATATGGCCTTACATGGCAACAGCAGGAGATGTGGACTACAAGGATATTGTGGTAAGAACAGGTGACGCAGATGTTTTGATTTTATTTTTGTTAAACATTACCAAATCAGTACATTTAAAACCATACCACATTACCACAGAATTTGGCTGAATTTTGGAGCTGGAAGAAACAAACGATTTGGATTCCCGAATATATTTTCATTATGAACACTTTATGAAAAGTGACTCTTCACTGAAAACAGCAGAAGATATGGACTACAAGGATATTGTGGTAAGAACAGGTGATGTTAAACATTTTCAAACCAGTATATTTAAAACCATACCACAGAACTTGGCTGAATTTTGGAGCTGGACAAAAACCAACGATTTATCAATATCTCACTGATGTAAAAAAAAAACTGGAGGTAAAACTTTGCAGGTCTTTGCCTCGTTTTCACGAGATTGCTGCATGTAATTACACTGCAGCATTTGTCTGTAAACGAAAAATACGACCTCTCAAATTACTTGGCAAAACATTCCGATGCCAAGAGGCTTTTTTTCCCCTTTGGGACATTCTGTGAGGTATCCAAAGATGTAACAGCTATTTTAGAGGAATTCGCAAGTGAAATATATGGTCAAAGAAATTATAATGATGTAAACAGATCAAGACTTCAGTTATTTTTAAAATTAACCAAACCGAAAAACGCTTTCAAACCTTTTCTTGCATCTAGGAAATTGATCTCGCGCTATTGCCATTATGTCGTTTTGTGCTGGATAATAAAATACTTCATTTGCTTAATCTGGAACAAATAGACCCATTGAAGAGAATGGCACCAGAAAGGAGTGCCTGGGAGATCACCAAAAATTGATGCATACCCAAGTGGAACAACAAACCACATCTTCCTGAAATAATTGAAAAACTCCAAGAGGCTCTCCTGGAGCAGACTTCATCTGACAAGTTAGTTGATGAAGAAGTGGGTCTCAGCTATAATGAGTACGCAAGAGATTCAGATGAAGGGTGTTGAGGGTGTTCAAGATTTAAAAAAAAAATCGTACTTCCTGCTTAAAAATGCTACTTTCTTTGCATGTTCGCTAGATATTTTTATTTGAAACAGAATAAGTGTTCAATACGGTCAGTTTTTAATAATAAATATTGTTTATAATATTTAAGATTTGCCATTTAATAAGTAAAAATTAAGTTGTTTAAAAATTAGATTTGTTGTTTTAAAGCCCTCGAATATCTTGTCTTACGATCCGGGTTCTACCTAAGGGGCTGTCTCCACACCAAAAACGATTTTCTTCATGTACCTAGTGACGTAACTTTTGTTCCTTTATTTTTGTGTCTTATATAGGTAAGCCCCCCCAAATATTTTGTTTTAAGCTCTGTTTTCTCCATGAGCACGTGAAAACAATCATGCTGGGGAGGAAATCTTCATGTACCATATGTCGTAAATTGCAGTTCTTTTTTGAAATGTAAAAATTGTCTTTTGAGCTTAAAGCTCTCGAATATCTTGTCTTACGACCGGGTGTGTACACTATGTACTTAAGGAGCTGCCTCCACAGAATACCACATTTCATTCATTTCTTTTCATGTACCTTATGACGTAAATTTTAAACTTTTTTTGAAAATTGCCTAGCCTACATTACCTAAAAGCCCCTGGTCTGGCATGTAAGACAAAACAAATTTGAACTAACATAGCTATGCACACAAGACCACTGGGTAAAAAAAATTGTACTTTATGACGTAAAATTTCAGGCAGCAGCTTTGTCTATAATAATACAGACTTGGATTACACCTGATCTATATTTTTTAGCAAATAATGCACTTCCTACATGACGTCCTGGATTTGTACAGAATATAGAAATAAAAAAGAGGTTAATATTCCGGTACCTGAATTTGTTCAGCATTTAGCCAGTGCTCCAAAACTATCTTTAGCCAATTATTTTTATACCATCTCGACACTATTACTTAAAGAACGAACATTTTGATGCACAATCACATCCTGTTTCAAAGACACTTTAGAGCCTGAGATTTAGACGTACGTCCGCCGATAGTTATGTGCAAGGTTTTCACGGTTTTCGTACCGATTAGGTTCAGATTGGCTATTGTAGAAGTGTCGCTTGCTGTGAAAATTATTTCGTTGTGGGAAGCGAAAGCCACGCCTTGGATAGCGAAGAGGTTATATAGCTCATATTATGGATCGATCCACGTCAGGTGAGAAGAGATAATAATGAAGGCACTTCGATAAAACAATAAAAACGTCTCTTGGTCAAAGACTTAACGAGTTTACACTATACCCGATTACTAAAACACGCATGTCTATTGGTTGAGGTATGATGGCTTGAATCGTTTATAGGTCTTAGTCCCTGTATTACAATAAAGTCCTTTAATAGCGGTGGTGTGTTTTAATTTATGGTTAGGTTTGGCTATTTCATGAGATAATTATTTAAAGTACTTGGTTTATCTTAATTTCACTCCGCACTTTATGGCACTATAACTTTTTAAATTTAAGTCACCTGATTTCGAATTTTAACAGATTTTTCGTAGATTCAACTTTGGTACTTTTTAGGCAGGTATCTCCCAAGAAATACGTTCTTGTAAACTACGCTTTCCGAGTTGGGTTTGAGGATTAGGATATGGTTAGAGCCCCTGCTACGTTCCTGTGGACTACAGTAGGTGAGCGGAATAGGTGAGAGACAAAAGCCTACCGGTCTGATGGCCTGCTTGACTATTTATATCATAAAATATTCTAACCATTGCAACTTTAAGATTCATAATCGCCTGCGCTATTCGCTCGCGTTCTTTATAAATTACCGTGAATATTTATATAATAATTATTTGGGTGGAAATTAATTAGTAGTTTAAATGTTTAGAGTAGCTTACAATAATGCGAAATAATATTTTACATGGGTATTAGTGTTTTCGTGTACAATATGAACGAACTTATCTTCAGATAGTACACATAATTTTGTCTGCAATTTTTCATGTTTTTCTAATTAGTATTTAATAAATAACAACTACTTATTTAAATAACTACAAATTTCGTAACGACTAGAAGAAAAGTTTCCCGTTTATGGGAAGGACTAACTTTAGCGTAGCTGAATGGAAATAATTCCTACAGTTCCGCAATTGCCAGTCAAAGTTTGAAAATAATTAAATGCCCCCTTGAAGCCTGTAGTATTGATGCCACCCTTTCCAGCCAACTGTTTGTAAAATGCTGTTCCGGGTGTGAAAGGTGCGAAAGGGCTGGCTAAATTAAATAAAGTTTACGAAGAGTTTCGATTTTCTGTCAGAGCCAATATCTTTTAAAATCATTACTTTCGAAGCAAATTCTGTAATCTCTAATTTGACTTATAAACGAAGGAAAGTAATAAGGTAAGAGATAAAATATATAATAAAAATTTAATCGAATTAGCCTTTTTTAGCATATTTTAGTGTAACTATTCACATTTGAAAAAGACGTTACCGTCGAGACACGTGTCATGTTTAAATAAGGTTTGTGGAAATCTTGAAGTGGTTTACTTTTTTAAGTGGTTCATATATAATAAAGTATAAGTGAATATGGCAATGCTTTATTTTTTAAGCATTGCTAATGGAAGAATCCAATTTCAACCGATTGTAATAGACGTACAGAATGTACATTTCACATTGCTAGTTAAATGCAAAATTTTACAAATACAATTTCTTTGAGAGTTATTCACACAAAATAGGTTTTTTCAATGTGGCTTTCTTAATCGAAAGAAGTGATGTGAAGTGAATCTATATTTAATGAACAAATTAGAGAAAAACCCAGACGATTAAAGGAACCCAGAAAATTATGCTGGTAATGTCTGCAAGCCCTTACTGAATCACAGCCTTTACAGATCATCATTAAGATCTGACCTAGTAAATTTCTGATAGATGGAAAGAAATTCATACAAGCAGTGGGATATATTCCAGGCACGGAGAAAATAGCATAAGCTTATACCATAGCCAATTGGTGAACCTAAACAACTTTCA
>MU186148.1:18944-96346 GCA_016904865.1 Pissodes strobi | reverse complement strand
AAGTTTCCCATATGTTGCATACTTTTTTGGACACACTGTATATATATATATTGTTCTAAACGGCAAAATATATCGCCAGAAAAGACAAAAAGAAGAAACATATTGTCAGCGGAAAATGGACATATTCCAAATATCTTTAAAATCGATCTAGATTTTATGTAGTTCTATATTGTTGTGGAGGATTCATTTTTACCTTACAAATATTTGCCTGTTACTCCACATTCACTTACAATTATTCTTTTTAAAATAGAGCCATTTGCTCTGGCTCCAGGGTGTAAATAGCACAAGTGCTAGTTTAGTGACCCTAACGAAGCTGAAAAACCTAACGGAGACAGGGGAAAAAGTCGACGTTTCGAGGAACAATTTTATGTTCAAATTCTATTTCTCGCGGTATAAACGTGATACTTTGTACTTATAAGTAGGTCAACTTTTCCAGCAGTAAACCGAACCCGCCTTTATGTTGTTGGTCATAAAGAATTACTTTTTAAAAAATTATTAATTTTATTTAAATTGAAAAAGTACAATATTTAAAAGCTGAATAAAAGCGTGTTTATCGTTTACTGTCTATGCCGATTCTAAAATCTAAATTTTCACGCAGTTCTTCCATCAAACATCAATTCTGGGTAAACTGTTTAGGTTGCAATGTTGACTCAGCTCAGTTCACATGGGAAGCAATGAGAGACGTACATAACTCCGCCTATACATAAAGGGCGCATGTTTCTCTTCCGGTAGAGAACCGAGCCCGCCTACATATAAAGGATGCACGTACCTGGTACGGCAGCAAACCGAACCTTTGCACCTACATACCCATATATTTAGAGTATTCGGCCCCTTATATTCTTTTAATACAAATTTCGAACAGTATTTCTTAGCATTGTTCTGATGTATAAAGAACTCATATGAACTGGACCATCTACAGATCACCATTATTGTAAAGCTTCATTATATACCGAGAAATATATTCCTGTGAAGTGAGACTTACTTCAACTACGTAATATTAAACCAGTGATAGTTTTCCAAACGACTGCCAGTAACCAGCAGCCGAAGAGTAAGGCCCTTATAGTATAGTAATAAAAGAGTCGCGCAAATTAGACTAAGGCATATGATGATGACAAACGTAGGCATGACAACTTTTTTCAGGAAAAACAAAGGAGCTCATGGAAAGAAGAAAACTGTGAGAGAGAGAAAATTATTATCGAATATACGAATATTAACAAAACTATCAGAATATGGAAAATGAAAACAAAAGAGGAATATATGAAGCAATAGTTGTGGAAATTATAAAAAACGACACATTAGATGTCTAAAACAGAAGTTTTAAGAAAGCTCAAAATCAACAAAATCAAATAGAAGTCAGGCATAGAATCAAGCAATAAGAATGAAATGGCACTTGAAACAAAGCAGCCCTCTGAGAATGGGGGTTGCAGTGTTCTAAATTAAAAATGTATATTTCGAAGTTCACTTGCAAATTAGTAAATCAGAAATATTGGACGTGCTAAGAGAAATGATGGCATAAATGTAAAATGCTCGCGCTTGTATAAAATATACCCATACAAACCTTGTTTGCCGCTAGTTTTAAAGAATGTGGCATCTCATCCCCCATCACACACTAGCTGCCTATAACACTTCAATCATCAGTTTAAGGTTGATTGCCATCGATAAACGTCGTTTATATTTTCTCCTGTGCGAACTTCTTTACGCGTGGGTCGATTTAACCCATAGTCCGAGCTTTTAAAGTTGCTATTTTTATTTGCCCCGTCGCCGTCGGCGCGGCGCGCGGCGTCGACTGAAAGTGAATATATATTTCTTAATTTATTGCTTATTATGTTACTCATTACATTTTTGTAGATCTATGGTGGATCAAAAAATGGAAAAACAATTGTTGAATTGGTGTGATGAGCTTGAAAATGGAGATGCAGAAATTCATGAGGGCCAAGAAATAGATAAGGAAGATTGTGCTGATGTAAGTGTCCATGATTCAGCACCGGAGCAGGAACCACTTGAGGAAATTAAACAAAACGAATAAATTACTGATGATGTGCCTCTCTTCTATGTTGACTGGGAGTGTGGATATAGATATTTTTTCTGAAGTAACGTTTATGTCTAGATTTAAATTTTTATTGTAGTGTTTACACTTTGACAATCAAAAAGAGAGAAAATTTGAGGATAAGCTGGATACTGTTCGAGAAATATTCGAGGAATTCGTGCGCAAATGCCAAAATATGGACACCGTTTCCAAGAATGTTACTAGTGATGAAATTATGGAGGCATTTCGCGGTTGGTGTAGTTTTTGGCAATGTTGATGAAGATATACTAATTTATTTAGTAAAATGTATATTTTAAAAACGGTGACAAATAAAAACTATTTGTTATGACAAACTAAACCTTAAAACTATCAATGTCTTTTTGTAAATGCTGGTTAACACACCTTGCTAGGTAAAAATTAAGTGTACTTCAATACTTTCCCTTGTTAATTAGATTTACAAAAGTCCTAATTGGCCCCTTAAAATTTGTAGACGAATCTTTGCTAAAGGTTTCGTTAGAAGATCTGCCAATTGTTGCTCTGTAGGAATTTGCTTCACAGCTATAGAACCTTCTAATACTTTTTCTCGTACAAAAAAGTGTCTTATACTAATATGCTTGGTCCTACGGTGCAACTCTGGATTATGAGCCAACTTAACTGCTGCTGAGTTGTCCACTTGCAGAATGGGAACGTCTCTAATTTGCCAAATTTCTTGAAACAATCTCTTCAACCAAATCTTTTGTAGCTTCACTGGCTGCAATTAATTCTGCTTCTGTAGTTGAAGTTCCCACTATGTCTTGACGTTGACTTAGCCATGATATTGCTCCATGGGAAAACGTAAATACTACTCCTGAAGTTGATCTCCCAGTATCTGAACAACCTCCAAAATCTGCATCACTGTAGCCTTCGATCTTGGGATCTTTTGCTGATCTATACAAGATACCTAAATCCTTTGTACCAGCAAGGTATCGTAAAACTCTTTTTGCACAAATGACATGTTCTTGGTTAGGATTTTCTAAAAATCTTGACAAATAACCCACACTATAGGCTATATCTGGTCTGGTCCCAACCGTTAGGTACATTAGAGCTCCTATGAATTGTCTGTATGGAAAATCTACTGGTATTGAATTTTCACTCTGTATGGTGCTTTCAGCTGGTTTAAGCATCGGAGTTGATACAGGTCTACATTGGAAAAAAACAAACTTTTCTAGTACTTCTTCTGTATAGCTTCTTGGTTTATTCTTATGCCTTCTTCTGACTTCTCAAGCTCCAAGCTTAAGTAATAACTTGCTTCTTTAGACGTTATCTTGAATTATTTTCCTAAATCTGCCAAAAGAGTGTCTAATTCTACTCTAGACAAAGCCACAATCAATCCATCGTCCACGTACAAAGTAAGGAACATCTTTTCTCCATTACTTTTTCTTATGTACAAACATGGATCGGCTTCACTTACTTTAAAATTGGGTTTTAAAAGGAAATCATTAAATCTCTTATTCCAACATATAGGTGCTTGTTTTAGGCCATATAACCTACGCTTTAACTTATAAACCTTTTTGGAATCATCATGATAACCTTCTGGCTGATCCATATATTATATGGTCTCTTCTAAATTACCATATAAAAATGCTGTCACAACGTCAAACTGTCGTAAGTACATCTTTTCACTAGCTGCAACACTCAAAACGGATCTTATTGTGAATAACTTGGCTACTGGACTAAATGTTTGATTTAAATCTATGCCTTGACGCTAAGCAAAGCCTTTTATTACTAGTCTGGCTTTAAACTTATCTTTGCTTCCATCTGGATTTATCTTTACTCGGTAAACTCACTTACAGGGAAGAGCTTTAAATCCATTTGGCAAATCTGTGTGCTCCCAAGTCTCATTTTCTATCAATGAACTCATTTCTCTGTCCATAGTTTTCTTCCATTCATTTCTTTCTCTGGTTTTAAGCACTTCTTTATATGTTTGAGGAGTCTCAATCGTGCATACTAACTCTTCAGCTAGGTGAATGCATTCTTCAAAACGATCAGGGCATTTTAAAGTTTGACGATTTCTTAAATTGTATGAAGAACTTTCTTCCTCACCTTTACTTCCTTCCACATCTTCTATCTCAGTTTCCAAATTTCTATCTTGTACACCATCCTCTTCTTGCTGTTCTGGTAACTCTTCTACAATCTGTGATCTAGTATCATCCGAATTTCTGTCTTGCGATCTCATGGGAAGTTTGATATATCTATCTGTGCTTTTCTGGTCTGTAGAGCTTATGGGTACTTTTTTACATACTTTTAGTTTCTCTTGGAACTTAACATCTCTTGAAACAAAAACTCTATGTTTCTCTTTTACCCAAATTCTATAGCGTTCATCACCATCATAGCCTACTAGATAGCCTTTCATTGCTTTCTTTTCCATTTTTCGCCTTTTCTGAACTGGAATATGGAAATAACAAGCGCTAGCAATTATCCTTAAATGCTTTATTCTTGGTCTTTTTCCATACCATAACTCATACGGGCTAACGTTTTCTACCGTAGATTTACCAGTTCTGTTTCGTACATAGATGGCTGTGTTGACTAATTCTGCCCATTGTCCTGGTGGAAACTCGATTTCTGAATTGGAAAACTAAAATGTTCTAGCCATTTCTATAGTTTACTAAATGAAAAACTTTTGTATTCCATGCAAAAATTTAATCCAAAGGACGTCTAATCAGCGTAACAGAGCGCTTTCGGCCTTAGCCATCATCAGTGTTACTTGTCAGTTGGAACAAAAGAACATATCCACAAGAGGCACAAACTACATCAAAACGACAACGGTCACATCAAAATTTAAAAAATACTTTACATTATAAGAATGGTTCACATAATTGAAACATTTAACAAATTAAAGACAGACGTGGGAACCACGCTTTGATGGAATGATGAATGATGATGAATTCCCACGTCTGTCTTTAATTTGTTAAATGTTTCAATTATGTAAACCTTTCTTATAATGTAGAGTGTTTTTTAAATTTTGATGTGACCGTTGTCGTTTTGATGTAGTTTGTGCCTCTTGTGGATATGTTCTTTTGTTCCAACTGACAAGTAACACTGATGATGGCTAAGGCCGAAAGCGCTCTGTTACGCTGATTAGACGTCCTTTGGATTAAATTTTTGCATGGAATACAAAAGTTTTTCATTTAGTACATTTCGTACATACACACAGCCTTCACTCTTCATTTATTTCTATAGTTGTTCTGTTTTCTCGCTCACTACCGCCATTCTGTTGAGGTGTAGATGGCGCTGTTAGTCTTATCGTTATACCTTTACTTGTTAGTAACGATCTAACCTCATTATTGTCAAACTCTCCACCTCCATCTGACAATAATTATTTTATCGAATGACCTGCGTTTTCTACCAAATGCAACATATCTTTTAATCTATCCTTAACTTCGGATTTCTCTTTTAAAAGATAACTAATTCTAAACTGCGTATAGTTGTCTTTGAAAATTAAAAGGTACCTGTACTTTTGAAATGATAAATCAAAAGGTCCCACTAAATCAGCTGATACTAACTCTGCAGGTTTGGTAGCTCTCTCTCTTGTACCAAAAGGAAGCCTATGCATCTTTCCATAAATACATGCTTCACAGAGTTCTCGGTCCATTTTGACTTTGATTCCCATCTCTTTCTTAAGTTTTGCTCTTACGTACCTCTTGTCTTGGTGTCCCCATCTCTCATGATACAGTTGTAACATCGATTTATCAGCTTCTGCAATACAACAGTGAACCTCTGCTTCTGGAATGATTGGATTCATTTTAAGCTTGTACAATCCTCGACCAACCTCTCTGGTTCCTGTTAATGCATTATTTCCAGTTTTAAACGTACATTCTGTTGACGTAGACGTAAAAATACTGTCATCTATATTTCTATCATATGCTGCTAGAACTGAAAATAGATTTTTCGATATCTGAGGAACATACCATATGTCGTTCAAGGTAAGCAAATCTTCTTTTCTATTTTTATTGGAATACAGAAATTGTATTGTACCTTTTCCAACTGCTCCTAACATCTCGTTTCCTGCAGCTCTTATACTACATGGATTGTCAAACTTCTGAAAATCGACGAAATACATGGGTGTATTTGTAACATGCCTGGTTGCGCCATTATCTACCCACCAAACTGACTCATCATGCTCTGTGATCATAACTTCATCTAAAGATAACAATGTCATGTTTGCATCTTCTTTAGTCTTCACATCTGATGTCTTTGGTTTGTTCTTAGGCGGCCTACCATCAGAAATCCACTTTTTACAATTACGTACCCAGTGACCTTTGACCTTGCAATAATTGCAACTGGTGTCCTTACATTCTACTATGTACCTTAGCATGCTTTTCTACGACGAGAGCCTCTTGTTCACTCTTGCCATCCTTACTCTTGGCAAAATTTCTCTCAAACATGCAAAGCTGTACTGTCAAATCATCCAATGTCTTACACTTGTCACTGTCATTTGAAAGCAGCATCCAACTTGTCTTAAATGTTTTGAACTCTTCTGGTAAAATATGTAAAACTTTACAAACTACCATTAACTCTGGAAGTGTGTTTTCCTTCTTTAATGCTAAACCGCTGTTTAACTCAGAAAACAGGCTCTTCAACTTGGCTATATGGGTCGACACATCTTCGTTCGCTGTCCAGTTAAAAGCAAAAAAATCTATACAAAGCTTAAATAACTGATTCTTAGCTGATGCTTCAAAGAGATCTTTTAGTGCGAGCCACGCATCATGGGCTTTGGTTTTGTCCATGATCTTTTGATATACATTATCAGTTATTGCGCTTGTGATCATTGACTTAGCATAACTATTAGCCTTACGGTACAAATCAGAATCCTCTTTGAATTTCTTCTGTTGACCTTCTGTTGCTTCCTCTCCAAGCGGTTTGGGCTTCTTTAGCTTGCCCTCAATAACATCTAACGCACCTTCATGATAATCTAGCATATCCCTCATTTTGTTCTTCCATATTGGCCAGTCGGTCTCACTTGTTAATAGTTTGATATGTTTCACTGGATCCATACTTTCAATCTTCTGTACTAAATAAAAAATTCTGCCTTCAACTAAAGCTTCTAACTTAGGTAACGTACTGCACCCATAACCTGATGAAGATATACTAATTTATTTAGTCAAATGTATATTTTAAAAACGGTGACAAGTAAAAACTATTTATTATGACAAACTAAACCTTAAAACTATCAATGTCTTTTTGCAAATGCTGGTTAACACACCTTGCTAGGTAAAAATTAAGGGTACTTCAATAAATATAACAAAAGCAGGCTTTCTCGATATTTTTCTTAGATAACTTAGTTTTCGAATTGTTAAAAAGATTAATTTTCCCAATATATGGTACAGAGCGTAATGTAACTATGAACAACTTATTTAGCAGTATTCTATTGTCCAAAGAGCTAATGGAAAACCACAACATTACAATGGTGTGTACAATAAGGAAGAACTACCAAATAATTACTTGTTCAGTTTACCAAAGAAGAAGATCAAGAAGAATCCTCTATCTTGTAATTTGTTCGCTGTTTAGATTATAAAACTTTGGTGTCCCATAAAACAAATTAAGAAAAAGTTGTATTGTTACTCTCTACAATGCATCAACAGATTTAAAAAAGGAAACAATGAAGCCCTACATGTAGCTTACTATAATTAAATAAAAGGAGCAGTAGATGTAGTGGGTGAAATGAATGGTAGTGCGAACAGTGCCTCACGAAAGATCAATAGGTGACCATTGTAATCTCTTTCCCATGCTGTACAGGTATACCTAAATGCGCAAATAATATTTTAGGAAATTTTAGGAACCAAATCAATTTCTAGGACATTTTAAAGGGAAATGGGCCTTTCTTTATGTCAAGAATATATGGAACAGCACGGAAAGATTCTCACGTTGTCCAGGGAATTAACGACAAAAATAAGAAGATTTGCTGCTATTAAAGCTGGTTCGAGTATTCAACTTCCTACCACTTCTGGGAGACACTGCAATATTTGCACAAATAAAAAAGACAGAAAAACTACGATTTGCTGCTTCACCTGTAAAATTTATATCTGCCGTGAATATCAAGTGCACACTTGCAAATCTAAATCAGAATTTTTGACATATTTTTATGTTATAAAATAATACTTAAACTTCTTTTCGTTAGAATTTCTGTTTATGTTCTTTTATATTACATTTGTCTTAATACTTATGAATAAAAAAGTTATAAACAGTAAATGAGGGATACATGGATAATTTTTACCCAGCGCGACATCCTTTGCACCTGAAATATGACGCGACCAGTGTCTGGTTAAAAGCGGGGAAAAAGTGGTTATGAATATATAACCCAAGATCTACTAAACCAAATATTACAAAATTGTGGGATAAAACAATTTTAATTGACAACTTATCAAACCATTAATCAAAACGATTCATTGGCGTAACGCGTTATTTAGTAAAAATTTAATATATCTCTTTGAATAGGTGATTCAATTTAAAAATATGCTTAATTAGAGAAGTTACACTTTTTTAACCGAAAATTCTGATATTAACTGTAAAATCTAAGTATTTTACATACTGTAGCATCATGTTAAAATTAAGTTTCTGTGGAAATATCACCATTCGAAACTTGGTGTTATGCATTTTGAACTGATTTAGAGTAAAACGGTCTCACTTTCTGATCTTAGCTTTTAATAATCCAATTTAGGTACCTACTTCCGGTTTAATCCGATGAGGCGGACAACAAGAAATTGAATTAATTCCTGTCGTTTTGGAAGTGGACATGCGAAGATATATTATTAAACACTTGGTCAGAAAAGTGAAATCCATTTCAAGATGGCGGGCGACGTAAATTCTTATTCCGAGAGCTCCGAGAGAAAAGTCGCCAACGAATTAATCTGCGGAGTGCGTAAAAGTAAATTAGTTAAAGATAAGGTATCTTGTGTTTTATGTGATAATAATTAAAGTTGTGATACACGCCTAAAATCAACTACAAAAGTAACAGAAGACAAGGTTATGTGCTGCCTGGGGAAAGAAGTGAAGGTAGAAAGGCTGTGTGTATCTCGAGTTTGTTGAAGGATCTTAGCTTTAAAAGCAAAGAAGTCTCCCTACTAAACATTTAAATTCAAGAAACACAGGAAAAAAATACTTGTGGCAAGCAAAGAACCAATTTTTAAAAGAAAAACTTCATAACCTACAAGGTAAACAACCCCTGTTATCGGATGTTATACGAGGAAAAACCAATCCAGCCAGACCGGAAATCTTCGAAAAAAACATCCCTGCTGTTATAGTTAAACCTAAATCTGACCAAGATGTAAGAAAAACCAGAAATGAACTGCACAAAACCATCTATCCGGCAAAATTACAAGTAGGTGTTAATGCATAACATTGGTGGAGTAATTATCAAATGCACCTCGACACAGGAAATCGAGACAATTAAATGGGCAGCAGAAGAAAAACTTAGTAAAACATACCATATTGAACTGGCAAAATTTCTAAAACCCAAAATCAAAATAATTGGCTACACTGGAAGCATCGAGAATAAAGAAGAACTCGAAGACCAAATATGCCAACAAAACGAAATTATTGGCACGGATAGTATAAAAATGAAATCAGTAAAAATAAAAACTCTATTAGTGAACCAGGCACCGTGCAGATTGGAGTGCCCCAAGGTACAGTGCTTGGGCCTATTCTCTTCATCTTATATATAAACTCATTGCTAACCCTAGACATCAATGGCTTAGCTCTATCATATGCAGATGACACGGGTCTTATATTTGAGGACGCTAAATAGAATTCAGTTAAAACAAAAGTATTGGGTGGCATGTCTACTGTAAAGAAGTGGCTTGACAAACATAAATTATCTTTTAATATCTCAAAAACAGTATATGTGGCTTTTTCTCTAACAGACCAAGTTTCAATGAAATAACCATGAATGAACTAAATGTTAGTATAAAAGAGCTTGAAAGCACTAAACATCTGGGAATAATTGTTTTACTTAATTAGAAATATTTTCGATAAAAAATCACTAATAATGATATATCAATCACTTGTTGAATCTTTGCTGTGTTATGGTATAGTGGCATGGGGTTGACTTTACAATAATGCACTTGAAGCTTTGAATTCAATACAGAATTATATCCTAAGGATTATATTTAAAAAGGACAGGATTTACCCCACCTCACTCCTATTTAGTAGCGGAATTCTTCATGTTAGATCTTTATATTTTTACGCCAGTCGTGTGTTCTGTTTTAGACTGAAATAAAAGGGTTACGTAAATCATCAATATAGAACTAGACAAGTGATTCAGAGACATATGTACCTGTACCCTTTTGTAAATTTGATAGAAACCAAAGATGTACTTCTGTGATAGGACCACAAATCTTCAATAGATTGCCCCTGTTTGTTCGGGAGACTAGCAAGAGGAAAAGATGTTCACTGCTTTGTAAACAATATATACATAATAATTATCAAACCTTAGCTCATCTTCTATAGCTAATAATATAAGTGAGATGAATAATATTATTTTCTTGTTGTAAGTACTAACTAGAGACTCTAGTCTATGTATTTATTTAGTTATACACATAGAGTTGCTTGCACTTAGGTGTATTTTGTTATTACTTACTGTTACCTTAAAAATACCTTCTAGATAATATTGTTTTGTTTTTCCCCCTGGGTTCTGAATGAAATTACAACTTTTACTATTTGAAACTAATACTCTCTTTATTCTCTACCATTGCATACAATTAAACACACTAAACTACTCTTATAACTTTACAACTAATAGCTCTTTACAATTCAACACTCAATGATTAACTAACTCAACACGCTTTAGGTCTGTTGCTTATATTCAATCTCAAATCTATACTCGGGAAGAAGCGAGGCCACTCTATATGATTCTCGACCAGGGCATCGAGATAATTCCAGCATTCTTGAATCTTCGCGGTCGGCGCGGCGATGACTCATACATAGACGGGGCAAGGCGGCTAGTTCTGTAGGGTAGCACAAAAACTTGCGGATGGTTGCTAGCCGTAACATTGCCTCCCTCTTAAGCCTGATCGTCTCGATCAGCTACTTCATGTCCGTGATATGCTTTCAGCTTGTCGAGGTGGACAACTTTCAGTTTGCTTCTGGGGCTACGTTGAATTCTATAAAATACGTCATTAATTCTTTTGATGACTGTATAGGACCCTTCCCATGCTGGCGTTAGCTCAGGAGATCTTCCTTTCTTCCTTTGCGGATTATATAACCAGACTTTATCGTTCATCTGAAATCCCATAGAAATAGCTCATATCATATCGTGTCTTCATTCGGTCACTGGTTTTCTCCGTGTTTTCTCTGACTGGTTCATGGATGTATAGTAACTTTTCCTTAAGGGAGTCCGCGTAGTCTTGAATTTCCATATCTTGGTTCTGAATAATAGGTCACAGGGTAAACGGAGTTTTCTTCCAAATAAATTCATGGCTGGTGTTAGTCCTGGCGTGTCATGAACTGCTGATCTATAGGCCATCAAAAATAATGGTATGTGTTGGTCCCAATCAATCTTCAATGGTCTTGTTAAACCACTCATTGTGGATGTAAGGCGGTAGTCCGTGTTTTATGGATGTGGAGTAAATCACAGACTTTCTGGAAAACCTTGGATTCGAAGTTGCGTCCTTGATCTGAGTGCAGCTCTAACGGAACATCAAATCTTCTGAATATGTTATTCACAAGGAACTCTGCTATGGTAACAGCTTCTTGATTGGGCATCGCAAAGACTTCAGGCCATTTACTGAAGTAGTCAATTGCCACTAAAATGTACTTGTTACCATCATGTGCTTCCGGAAAAGGGCCAGCTACGTCAATGGCGATACGTTCAAACGGTAGGCCCACATTATACTGCTTCATTTTCCCACTAGACCTTGTCTTGGGTCCTTGACTTGAGGCACAGTTTGAACACTGCCGGCACCATCATTTCACATCCTGGCAGTAGTTGACCCAGTAAAATCTGTTGCGGATCTTCTCAATGATTCTGTTAACTCCGAGATGAGCACCAAAGTTTCCATTATGTACTTTTTCCAGGACTTCCGATACCCTCTTCCTTGGTACCACTAACTGCGTCTTCACTACTTTTCCATCGGCGCTTTCCCAGGCTCGTTTAAGGAGTCCATTTTCAACTACCAGTGAGTCCCACTGAGCCCACAGAGATTTATAAGTAGATCCCTTAGTTGAAATATCTATCCAGCTTGGTCTTGGTTGACGTTCTTCTTTAGCTTTTAGCAGTAGTGCTGTTTCACTATCCTCAAGCTGATCTTTCTTTAGTTGCTCTGTGGTCCACTGCTAATCAACTTTAACCCATTAGTGGGTGATGAATCTAATAATCGGAGAAAGCAACAAATACGCACTTTAGAATAACATTGAACTAAATGTAACTATAGAAGAGTTGTTCGTTTCTTTAGGCGTTCTTCTTTTATCGGACATCGGGCAGTGATGAAGACGTACCTAAGATTATTCAGAACTCCATGAGGTTGAAAAGATTTGAAAAAATACTTAAGTTCTTTCACTTCACAATGATAATACTCAGCGAAATAAAGAGGACCGATTATAGAAATTGAGGCCATTTGTAGGACAATTGAATCTCAACTTCAGAACTCATGGTGGTTTAGATTAACATCTTTCTATCGATGAAAGTATGGTTCCTTATTATGGGAAACATTTCGCAAAACAGTATACTCGGGGCAAACCAATAAGGTTTGGCTTTAAAAATTGGGCACTTTGTTCAAAGAACGGATTTATGTATGGTTTCAATATTTATACGAGAAAAGATGCATCTAAAGAAAAAAGTTTGGCGTCGGCGATGATGTGGATATGTCTTTGTTGCAACAGGTTGAAGTACCAGCACGTCAGGGTTACTAAATAAGTTTTGATAACTATTTCACTAGTTTGCCACTCATGTGGCATTTATCCAATAATTATTACTGCGCTACTAGTACGATACGGGAAAACAGACTAGAAAAGTGTCCAGTTGATGATAAGAAGACTTGGAATAAGAGGCAAACAGAGGTGATTATGAGTTTTTTAGAAATGATACTTCGTTATTAGTTCAATTGAAGGATAATAAAGTTGTGACCGTTATTTCTAACTTTGAAGAAAAATATGTCGTAAGCACCACCTGCTGGGATAGAGCTTCAACATCGAAGAAATCAGTTCCCCAACTCAAAATGGTGTCGGGTTATAATAAAGGTATGGGTGGAGTTGATAAGTTGGATGCCTTGGTTGCTGCCTATCGAACCAGAATCAGACAGAGAAAATGGTACTGGCCTTTGGTGGTGTATTTGTTGGACGTGTCAATGATGAACAGTTGGCTTCTGATGAGAATATTAAAACCAAATGTGCAAGAAGTTGTAGGACTATTGCCTATTCGAAGATATATTGCCTTGAGTTATTTGAAATCCTTTGGGATTAAGCCTCAAGCCTTATATTGAGCACTTGTAGAATTAGGGATGTGGTATGACAACTTGGGACACATAATAATATACAACGAAACTGAGCCCCGATGTGGTCATTGTGAGAAGAAAAGTAAATTTATGTGCGAGAAATGCAATATCGCCTTACATCCAATAATATGCTTTAAACCTTATCATACTGATTAATTTGTATTGCATATAAATAAATTCGTGAAAGAAATAGTGCTGTTATTTTTTTTCTAAGGGGTCCTATACATTTAACTGACCAACGGGGCCAGTGTCCGTTTTAACGGGCCCGGGCGTCCAGTAATGAAAATGCTAACTATTTTTGACAAAAAATGCATCTAATTTACTATTTTAGGCAACAAATCTATTAAAAATAACCAAGAAAAGCATTATTAAAAGTAAGAAAATTACCTTGTCCACTAACTGGTTAAACTTGGTTTGCCTAATGGGCGTGATTCTTTCTCGTTGGTCTATTCTTTGGCAACGTTTATAATTATCGTCGCATGACCTTCTGGGTAAAGCATCTGTATTATTATGCCATCTTCCTTCCCTGTGCTTAGCCTTAGCATTATATTGTTTTAACTTTTCAAGCCATCTGGCTACCTGTCCTTCAGGCTGTTTCATATGCAAAAGCCATTTAAGTGCTGCATGATCAGTCCTTATCAGAAATTCTTGCCTATACGGATATTGATGGAAATGCTCAACAGACCGTACTATTTCCAAAAGCTCTTTTCGGTTACACAGTAGTTACGTTCAGGTTTCGAAAGTGTTCGACCGTAGTATTCGATAACTCGTTCTTCTCCTGCTTGTACTTGCGATAAAACTGCTCCGATGTCGGTGTTGCTTTCTACAAATTTACCCTTTTGCTCCGGATATCCCAATATTGGACTAAATCATAGGGCCGGTTTTAATTTCATGAATGCAGAATCACAGTTATGATCCCAGTTGTAATTTGCTCGTTCTTCAGTGAGCTTATGTAGAGGTGCAGCTATATATTCCTTCAACAAATCTTCTATAATAAGCACATAGTCCAAGGAAGTTCCGCTGTTCATGTTTGTCGCGAGGACGAGGCCAGTCCTTGATTGCTGTAATCTTCCGTTTGTCGGTTTGGATTTCCTCTGAGAACACGACATGCCCGAGAAATTCAACTTTTTGTTGGAAAAGAAAACATTTCTTTGGATTTAGTAAGAGCTGAGCATTCTTTATTCTAGTAAAAACTTCATTTCGGTTTATAGGTGCTCTTCAAAAGTTGTTCCCATTACCATTATATCATCTAGATAGACCAGGCATGCCTTCCAAGTGAGGCCTCGTAAAACAGCTTCCATAAGACGCTCAAAAGTAGCGGGGGCATTGCATAGTCCGAAGGGCATAACCTTAAACTGATATAAGCCACTTCCGGTAGAATGACAGTCTTCCCATGCTGCCGTATGGGGTTAGCACTCCCAGTGCCGATTTTATGTTTTATGATGTTCGTTCTTCCAGTATTGCCATTTTTCCTTTCAAAGGCTGTGGCTCTGCTCTTTGATAAATTGTGTAGCTCTTCAGTTCTTCGGAAGACAGATAATGCCACGGCTGGAAATGTCCTAGGACTTTCTTAGGTGATGTTGAGGGTGTTACTTCTGACTGTGTTTCGCAACTGGTTACCCACTGCACCGGCTCGCAAGTGGCTATCGCATCTGCTTTATTGATTTTGATGGGATTGGATGAAATATTTGCCATCCTTATCGGTATTTCGCCGTCGGTATTGACTAGTGCTTTGCCTACGAGGTGTTTGCAAGGCAAATCGTGGTGTTGGATAGGTCCGACACAGCCTCCAAAATCCTTCTCCAATTCCCAAAAATTATCTGCTCGGTATTTCCGCTTATTCTGTCAGTACATGCCGCCACTACTTTAGTCGGTGTGCCATCGTCTGTTTTGGTAAAGAAGAACTCCTCGGTGCTAAACTTTAGAAGATTAAGCTTGCTGTCAAAAGAATGGCCAGTGAGATCCATTCCCAAAATAAATTCGTCGTCTATATCGGCTACTAATACTGTGTGGTGTAATTTAATTCTTTCAAGTTGAAGCTCAATATCCATTTCCCCAAGTAGTTCAGCTGTCTCACCGGTAACCGTACGTAAAACTACTTTTTTTGATATGGGTAGAACTTCTACTCTATTTACTCTGTTGGACTTTATCAAAGATACCGCCGCACCAGTGTCAACAGTAATTATTATGGCTCTTTCGTTGATCTCTCCTTTAATAGTTAGACTATGGGTGGCTTTTCCTAGGCTTTTTAAGGAGACGATTCTGGGGCTTTATCTTCTTTAGCCAACACCCGCCCCGCAATGTTGACTAATTAAAGTTTTCCTGATTTGACTTGGGGGCTTCAGCGTCTCTGGATGGAGATCTAGACCGTAGTTGTACTTGGCAGTCTGTTTTGAAATGTCCAGTCCTGCCACATCTATAGCACTGATTTGATATATTTCGGTTACGTGGCCTATCTTCTATTGGGTCCCGGAATCTCCCCCTGGCCTGAAGAACTTCGGGTAATTTCTCAAAATACCGTCCATCTCAGTTAGTTCACAACTGTTCGCCAGCTTTTCTTCCTGGATAGATACGTCTTTGATTGCTGGCTTAGGGATGTTTCAGGTCGCTTCGATTTCTAGGGCTTTACCCAAAGCTTCACTGCTGTTATCAAATTTGGCTAGACTTAGCATTTTCTGAGTTTCTGGATCTCTGATACCATCCACGAATTATTGGGCAGCAAGTTCCTCTTGAAATTCTTCCGTTGCTCCCGGGTAGGCTAATTGAATGAGACGTCTAACGCCTGCCTCAAACTCTTGCAGGTTTTCACCAGGCTTCTGATGTCGGGACTTTGCTTGTGCCTGGAACACTTATCTTCTGTGTTGGTCTCCAAATCGTCTCTCCAGGACAGCAACAAGTATGTCATATTTTCCTTCTTGGCTGATGGGAATGGTATCCAGTAGTTCTAGGGCAGATCCATGAAGCGCTACCACTAGTGATTTAGCCATTTCTTCATTATCCCAACCGTTGGCAACAGCAGCGGCTTCAAATTGTCTTCTGTATATTGTCCAAGATGTTTGACCGTCATACGTTGGAGGTTTTATATTCTGTCCTGTGGCGAATAACCTCTCGGTTGGTCCTTGATTTTTTAGTGTGGTAACTTCTGCCTGAAAATTCTTCATTTCCTTTTGTATATTGTCTACTTCTTTTTCAAATTTCTCATTTTGCCCGTCCAATAATTTTTTATGCTCGCCTACAAATGCATCCAGCATCCATTTCTGAAGCTGCTCCGGTTCTGCTTGCCTTCTACGCTCATCCTCTTCCCGTTCCGCTTGCCGCTTGGCTTTTATGTTCATCCTCTTCCCGATCCGCTCTCCTCTCAGCATTTAAATTATCCATGAAATCGGCCAACATCTTCTTGATCTTGAAAAATTTTCTGAAGCCGGTCCTGTTCTGCTTGCCTTCTACGTTCATCCTGTTCCCGTTCCGCTCGTCTTTTATGTTCATCCTCTTCCCGATCTGCTCTCCTCTCAGCATTTAAATTATCCATGAAATCGGCCAACATTTTATTAATTTGCTCCAGTTCTGCCGTTTGTTGCCATGTATTGACCATAGAATGTTATAAAATTTTCACAGAATTCACCATTCAAAACAGTCTTGTTGACGTACTTGTAACCTCTTATCTCCACGAAGAATACTTCAAAGTCCGGTCCCTTCACAATCCCACTTCTGACACCAAATGTTACGTTTTTCCCCGTGGGTTCTAAACGAAATTACAACTTTTACTATTTCAAACTAATACTCTCTTTATTCTCTACCACTGTATATAATTACACACATTAAACTACTCTTATAACTTTACAAATAATAGCCCTTTACAATTCAACACTCAATTATTAACTAACTCAACACGCTTTAGGTCTGTTATTTATATACAATCTCAAATCTATCACGAATACTCGGGAAGAAGCGAGGCCACTCTATATGATTCTTGACCAGGGCATCGAGATAATTCCATCGTTCCTAAATCTTCGCGGCCGGTGTGGCGATGACTCATACATAGACGCGGCAAGGCGGCTAGTTCTATAGGGTAGCACAAAAACATTCAGATGGTTGCTAGCTGTAATATTATGTTAAACTATATTGTAAACTATATTGTTAAAAATAAATATTTTGTTTTAGGTCAACTTGAGTAAAGGGTCAATTTTCAAACATCAGTAATTCAAAAAGATTTGAATTTAAGCTTAGCTATACTAAGATACTTGAGATTTTCAGGAGAATTTGAAGATCCAACAATATTGGCCCATCTTGTAAACCTAAAGTTATCTAAAATTGTACGGTCATTGGATCATTATCAATTTACCGTATCGCTGACTAGTCCGGTTAGTACTCATATGGAACTGAAGGATACGTTTTTGAATTGCTTCAAATAGATACAATTTTATATCAATCATATATTTTTTTAACTTACAGATGAAAGATAAATTATTTCATTTTTTCAAAATTTATTCTACGTGCGTAGCCCCTGAAAAATAACTATGATAAGCCTCATATTTTCGATAGCTACAATTTTTTATAATTTCTTATCCGCTATCCATATTACTTTCTCACCAATTTGTTACAATTATTAACTTAAGCCTAAGACAAAACAGAGAGCCGAGGGTCAGTATTTAGCAAATATAAATACATCTTTAATCTTTAAGTTTTTTAATAAAAAGTATATATCTACACGGATATATTCTCACTAGAGATATTCTTTTAATTAGACTAAAATAATGGCAGTATCTTCTAAAATATATTTCAAACTCATGTTTTGTACTTTCCTATCCTTTATCCCTATCGAAATGGATATACCAAGATTAATTTTGATGGGGAAAGCTAAATGACAGATAAAATTATTCAAGCAACTGATGTGTCGAGTGTAAAATTTTAAAACGCGACATCTGGATTTGACACGAGATATGCATATAATAGCCTGAATATCAGCTAGCGGTATATGTGATATATTCGGAAGAATAAAGAAACTCAATTATGGGACCAAATACGTTGGTTGAGAACGAATGATTTGGAATTTTCCTTTTATTCTTGATAGCTTGTAATGGCCATTAATTTTATATAAATTTTCTTTCGACCACCTACTTAAAAAAAAAGAATGTCTAGAAAGTGCCTTATATCAGCGTTATTTCTGTAACGAGAGATTTACACAAAATTAATGTTTTCCAACGTGTTATAGACGAAAATTGTGCCTTGACCTCTAAACTATAAAAATAATAATTATTATTTTAGTATTTTAAAAAAATTCTACCTTCCCCTGTAAAATCAAATGAAAGTTTACAGATACAGTTGACAAAATTTTTTCAAGGTACCACTTATTTGCCGTCGCGTCAGTGTAAGGATCAATTTATTGCGATCTGAAAACTCATTTAAATTGGATAATTTTAACAGAGATATGCCAAGTGACACCGATACCTTTGCCTAAGAGGTACCTGAATCATTACCTGTAAGAAAATCCAAGAAGAAATTAAAACAGTCTACCTAAAATTCAAATCATAGTGCAATGAGTAAAATATGACTACCATAAGTGAAAAATTTTACCAACCTATTTTGAAGAAAAAAAGAACAAACTGAGTCATCAACACCAAGCCAAATTTTTTTGATACACGATGTAGACATAAGGAAATATCTTCAAATCATAACTACTTTAAAAAGAAAAAGACACAATGGTGAATACGTGCTCTAATGTTAAGGAACCGGTGACAAGCCAATAACAAGTACTTTTTGATGATGAAGATAAACCTTTTTCTCCATTTCAAATTTAAGGTAATGCAACGATTTTCTTTTAATTAAAGTGTGACGTGATTATCGGAGTGACAGGTGCATGCAGAAAATAGTAGTTTACATTATTTGAAATTTCAAGACCTAGGATGAAGCTGTATAACACTAAGGCTCAAATTTTTAAAGCAAAACAGATTTTTATAAAATCTAGAAACGGATGGCTATAAACAACCCATCGGTATTAACAGAATGGATAGAATGTCACAAACCATTGCATTTTTTCCTGCTTGCCTAACTCGTCCCTATATACTGAACATGCGTAAGAAGTATTTGGCTGATTTTGGAGCAAATATACTAAGAATCAAACAAAGCGTGGTGGCAGAGAAGTACAGCTAGCGAATTTGAAATCACCAAATGGCATTTTGTGACTTATTTACAATCTAAAGCAAGCTGGATTTTTATTTTAATCTGCACGTTTGTCAACACCGCTAAACCTCGATCAAGTTGTTTCAACACCTGAGATAATTGATTAAATACGTAAAGTTATTTAATATTCAAGGTACCCTTTCTTAAGAAATAAAATACACTGTGGGTAATGATATATGTTTACTAACAATAATAACAGTGGTTGAGTTGGATGCAGAACCGAAACTTAATTATATAGTAATTAAACAAAATTTAATACAAAAATCAAGATTAACAACTTTTTCATTGCTTCATTTCCCTCAATGGCCGATACTAATCTAATAGGCATGAAGTCCAACAAATATTGGGTATATTTCGGAGTTATTTATTACCATGCTTGTTGAATCCTTCGCCATAACTCGGCTACATTTTGTGGACAAAAATCATTGAATTTGTTACTTTTTTACCATATAACCCTACATATTTGTCATTAAATTCAAGACCATACTCCTCGAAGGCTAAGAAACATCCAAATGCTTCAACCAATCAGTAACTACTCAGACAATATGGACGAGACACTTGTGTTGGTAAATATAGTTGTTATTAAGTACAGCAGTTACAGAGGAAGTTATTTATGCTGTTGCATTAATCTCCACATTGACCGAAAGACGACCGCTGTTAGCAACATTTTAGGTGTTACCATCATCAAATCTTATGTTTGGCGGTGTATCTACTCTGACTCAACCAATGTAATATGACTGAAGAGTAAAACACTTTTTCGTCTGTAAGGACAACAACCCATATGAATTTTGGATTCGCAGCTTAAAACACGCAAAGCCAACCCAATTTTCCTTACTAGCTTTAGCGAGGTGAGGTTTTTTGAAGAAGGAGAGTTTTCAAGTATGATTTATATTTTGATACAGTTTTTTGCTGTTCTAACAAACCTCGGAGAAACATGTCTCTTTTTTCACCGTTACGTCAGTTTTACCCGTATTTTTATCCAAAAACTAATGAAATAATTATCTTATTCCGCGCTTATTTTCTTTCATTCAGTTTCTGCTATTCATTCTGAATTATATATTTTAGCTACTTTTTTTAATGTCATGAGTGGTACTTTCCGGAACACCAAATATCTATCCGCCACCCTTCTCACAGACCATTCTTCAAATAAAGTTGGAAAACTAATTTTTTCTGTCTTAATGTGATGTAGACATCTGAGAGTCACAATTCAAAAAATAATTTATATTAACTTTGATATCCCTTAGTTACCAGTTGTTAACATTGAAGTATTTATAGAGGTGAAAGGTAAGTTAAAAGACAAAATACGATATGAGAAAGCCTTATCCGGATTTCAAGTCCGACAACTGTACGTACAAAATTCAAGAGAAAATAAGGAATTAAGAGCCATGCTTACGCATAATTTTGCTGTTTTATATTGTGTTATTATAGTGACGAAATTGTTGCGAAAAATTAAACATCTATTTTTAATCCTATCACTAATTAAAATTTTGGAAAGCGACACTTTATCTGATAAAATTTAAAAAATATTTTTGAATGGATGGTGTCAATTGGGCAGCAAAAGTACTTTTCGATATTAGTGTGGAAAAGTTGATTTTAAAACACGCGTATGGTGTTCTTCTTAAGAATTTAGAGAGTGCTTTTTTTAATTTTTATGTCATACCAGTACATTATTGTGTTTTTATACCTTAGATACCATTTACATAATGGATTACTTTATGCCCGTGCGGGCATAAATTACATTTTATGGACTCAAATAATTGAATTGAATTCGTATTTTTTTTAATATTTACATATTGTGAATGCAATAACAAACTAGTATGACATAAAAGTTTGTATGCATAGATGTGTAGGCCCTCGGGCGACTTATAAACCCTCTGACCAGAGGCCCTCGGGTTTGTAACATTGTAGCCCTCAGGGCATAAACATCTACTTAATACCCTTGGTACATAATTAACTATTATAGGTGGTCGTAGAAAAATAATGTACATAACTCCTGTCAAAGGTGCGTAAGGTCCTAACCTGCCACGTTATTTCCTACCTACACCCGAGTGCATAGGTGCGTAAAGCTTCGTCTCTATACCTACAGTAGTTTTATAAGAAAATCTACGACAAATTTGTCAGTTCTAAGGAAGAGAATTTTCAAAGTAGAATCTGTCAGGTAGTTAGAGTGCAGTATAAGCTCTAAATGCAATTCAGTCAAAGCCAACCATACATAAAACACAGCACAACTCTGTAAAAACTATATTATAAAACAGTTACCAAAGATCTATACAAAATTCAAAAGTATAACTCAATCGAAAAGGCATACGCACATTAGTTGTCGGGTATACTTTAAACTCATTAAGTCGCAGACCAATAATAGACCTTGTTACTGTTTTCTCATTGAGTCTTTGACCAATAGAAGTTGTTATTGTTTTAACAAAGTGCTTTCTTTAGTATCTCTTGTCACCTGACTTAGATCGATCCATAATATGAGCTATATAACCTGCACGCCATCCAAGGCGTGGCGTCACGTCATACAGGTCGTAACTGTAAAACTGTCTTATACAAAGTGACGCAAGTTGTCCTAAAAATAATTTAAGTTACACAGTCAATCTCAAGACATACACAATTTTCCATACGTGACAATATATCCTATAATGATGCTTTATGCAGTACATCTGGTTTATGGCCGATGTTTTTTTTATGGCAGTGGCACACACACTAAAGGGAGATCCTATGGCGCTCGACGAGCGGTGTGTGTGCGAAGGTGTTGATTGACACGGTTCTTGAATAGTTGTAGGTTGTAGTTAAGGGGAAACAGATGTCCTGGGAGTGAGTTCCACAGCGATGCAGTGCGCCAGACAAAGGAGTTCTTGTAAAGCGATGCTCTAGATGTTTCCAGTTGTACGACGAATTGGTGCGTTCTTGCCGTCTGTCGTGACTGTCTAATAGACGCTGCCAGGGTCGGGATGAGGCGGGCCATATCCTGGGAACATCTGCCGTGAAAGTATCTGTAAAACGGGGACATCTCGGCCACATGTCTGCAGTGTTCCAGATGCCGGCCCCCCAGATGTGTGAGCAATACTCCAAGCACGGCCGTATTTGCGCTTTGTAGAGCAAGAGCAACTGCTGCGGTGTATACAGTTTTTTGTTGCGAAATAGCGCACCGAGCTTCTGGAAGGCCGACTTTGCGATGTTAGCAACATGGTCATGCCAGGACATATTGCTGTTGACCGAGACACCCAGCAGTCCGATTGACGACGATGAAGGAATGGTCGATCCTGCCATAATGATGTCAGGGCCCGCCGTATTGACCCTCTTGGTAAACGTGGCTGCATTGAACTGGACCAAATTTTTGTCTCCCCAAGTTTGAACATTCTCCGGGTCTTGATTAATTGCTGCAATCTGCTGCTGTCTGCGGTGACAAGTCTCAGTCGCTGGTAAAGGTTTTTCTGATCTAAAGTGGGTGTCATCCGCAAAACTGTAAACAGGATTTAACGTTTCGGCCAGCAGGTCATTAATATAGATGAGGAGCAGAGTTGGTAAAAGTATTGCGCCCTGAGTCACGCCCGCGTTAATGGTGAATGTGTCTGAGATGTGTCCATCAACTGCAACGTGCAGAGATCGGTTCTTAAGAAAACTGGCAAGCCAGCTGCAGAGAGACGTTGGCAGTCCGAAGGATGGCAGTTTGTTGAGCAGATCGTCATGCCAAACTCTGTCGAATGCCTTCGAAATATCCAACGCAATCGCTCGAGACCCTCCGTAGTTCTCAATTGCCCTACTTCATATATAAGTGACATAGGCCAATATAATCTCCTGTCGATCTCTCTTTGCGAAAGCCGTATTGATTATCGCTGATTATTCTGTTGTTCTCGAAGTACTTGAGTAGTTTCTGATTGACTACACGTTCCTTGACTTTGGTGATTATTGGAAGCAAGGCAATTGGGCGATAGTTTGAGGGCGTGGTTTTCTTGCATTTTTTTGGAACAGGATGCACGCGAGCGACTTTCCAAGAAGATTGGTAAGTCCCTGTTCCGTAAAACAGAGATAAAAGCCTGGAAATTGCGGGTGTAAGTTCGTTGGTGCAATTCTTTTACACGATGGCAGGTTATTTCATCTTGTCCTGATGCCTTTTGCTTATTTAGTCCTTTAAGGATTTTACGAATATCACGGTGATGAAACTTGATTTCTGCCATGGAAGTGTTGATGTTCGATATGGCGGGGAGAGCCTTGCCTTGGGGGACGTCTAAGGTAGAGTGCGATGAGAGCATTTTGGTGAGCATGATTGCTTTTTCCTTGGCTGTAGTCGCCGTGATGCCACGTTCGTCTGAAGGTGGGAGAGACATTTTTGCAAAGTTATTACTTACTGCTTTTGCTACCGACCCCAAATTCCTGGAGCCAAAAGTTTATTTCTGATCCTTTGATTGTGATTGTCCTTAGTTTCGTCGATCACACGTTTACATTCGCTTCTCGCTTCGTCAAAATAATTGCGATTTTTAGCGGTCTGATTTTACTGCCAGTACTTGTAGGCTTGCTGTTTTCTACCTACAGCTCTTTCGCATCTTCTGTCGAACCAGGGCTTTCCTTTTGACGGTAACTTGATGGAATTTGGGATGTATGGCTCCATTCCTGAGGAGATTACTTGCGTGATCTTTTCGCAGCAGACTGACGGGTCATCAGTGCCAAAGCTTGAGAATCTTCGTGGTGGAGACGTGCATATATATTTTTTTGTTCTTCACATAATGCCATTGCTCAATGCATTTTACGTACAGGGTTTTCCCGTATAATTTAGCTGTTAAAAATACGCACTTTGTTCTTAACGTGTTAATAGGACACCCAAAATCAAATACATTTTTGTTCTAGTTTCAAAAATATATAATATGCGTGCATTTGCTGTCGCTTTTTTGGAAATATTTTATAGTAAACATTTCAGGATTTATACCTAATTGTGAGTTTAATAAATAATTCTCAGCATCGCGATGAACAGAGATGGAAATTTTATGATGCTTATTGTCAAATATTTTTAAAATGGCCACATAAAATTCTGGCATGTTATATATTTCTGGAATCAGAACAAAAAATATTTTTTCTACAGCCGCGCGCAAAATAACTAAATATTAAATTCAAATGAAATCGCAAAATCGACTAATGCCGTGGATCCTTATTTTGCGCTCTAGCGCGAACATGGAAAAGGAAATTCTCACTTTTTCCGTCTAGTGTGCTGAATGGTCATGGAAACCGAAGATAAATAAATGACAGTCGTGCTTTTGTTACAGTTTGTTGCTGGCAATCCTGTCCTAAATATGCCCGAAGCCCGAACATAATATGTCAAAACTGACAGTCATTTGCAAATTTCAGAATAAGTATAGAGAAAAATGTGCATTTAATTTAAAAAAAATGCGGCTGTAGAAAAAGTTAAGTGTGTTTTTCGAGCGCAAAGTAAGATTGCCGTTTTCGAAAGATTACTGCGCTCCGCTACGCGTCGCGCAGTAACATTCTTTCTCAAGCGGCAATCCGTTACTTTGCGCTCTAAATACACAAATAACTATTTCAATTAAGTGAATATTTAAAAAAGCACAATTTGCTATTTTTTGAGAGTTTTATGATGTTTATTTGTTTTGTCTGATAACGGATCTGGCGGTTTAGAAATAATCCCCTGACTTTTATATTGAAAGATTTTTTCTAGCTCCGAAAGTAATGGCTGCAAACGGACGCTGAAATATACGGGAAGACCCTGTACGGTATCTCTAAAGGAGAGAACCTGCAAACATTTTTCGTAATTTGGTAGCAATTGATCAAGAAAATATTCTTCTCTTCTTTCTAAAATCTCTTTCTGATTTTCCTTAAAGTTATGAAACTTTTTTAGCAACTTGGAAAAATTACGACAGAAAATCAGTTAGAGAAGGAAATATTAATTAGCCTAAACGAGATTTCGCAATTATAACTTGCTAACTTGAAGGGTTGTTATAAAACATCATCAAATTTTAACCACAATTTTGAGTATTAAACTTTATTGACTTATATTTTCTTCACTTTGAAGGAAGTTCTTGGCCAACAGAATTGAAAAGTTATTTTTGATTCGTTTTTACAATAATCATATAAGTATTTAGCGACAAAATTGGGTAATTACGAGTTAACTACTAAAATTTATAGTAAAATTTCTGTTAGTAACCATCTATCGTGTTAATCCACAAATTGGAAATTCTATGAAGACAATATCCTATCTATCTCTGGTCAGCCTAGTATGTAAAAAATAGGTAGATAAAATTAAGAAACGGCTGCATAAGTTGGAAACCAATAAAATGAACTTCTCTATTATTTTTGCGTTCCTAAACTGGTGCCACAATGTGGAGCAAAATCTGGCAAACATTGGCTAAGTCTCTTTCTTAAAAACTAAATTTTACTCTATATTATTATCGCTACGAAATCAAGTAGAAGTGTCCCACTTTGGATTAGCTTCAGTTAGTGTAGATTTACCTACCTTTTCATGAAATAAGATACTATGGCTTTAAAAGCATAATCGGGCACATAATTTTTCAACATGATTTAAGTTTTATTTCTGTCCCTTACTTGATTTTATCTAAATACATTTTAACCAATAAGGGAAGAGCTCTGTTTTGTACTGTGTCCACAACTGATTAATTGTCGACCATAAGCGCGAAAAAAATGGGCTATAAATTGCGAACTCCGGCAATCAGCATCATCGAACATTGCATTGTTTCCAGTGACGGCTAAGCTCTAAATTTGAAATTACGACGATTTTGTCCAGAATTTTGTGAAATTTTCGCTAAGATTATTAGACTCGATTTTAAATAAATTTATGCTGAATACAGCTAACACATTTAAAAGGGAAACTAATCCAAACCTTATTGCCAACGAAAACTTAATATCAATGTATTCTTAAAAATCAATCTCGTTTCTCGAGTCAAATATTATTTCACGCGGCATAAAAATTAGTAGGTCGAAACGAGAATACTTTGTACCTGAAATCAGGTCAAAGTCCGCAGAGTGCAGTGCCATGCCGTCGCGTGATGTAGACATAGGGCGGTAAAAACCTGTACGCAATAAACAAGTGCATCGGCAACACCGACAGGCGCCATTTGCTCTAGTTCATTTTACGGCGTTGAAAAGCCCAGGTTAATTTTGTCAATCAAAGCGATCTTAAAATTAATGAAGAAAAAACAGAAGAACATTTTAACTAAACAATTTTATAACCCTACATTAAAATTAGAAGAGGAGCCGTTTAAATTTATCAGTTATATTCCGAAAATTACAGATAAAGTTTTAAAAAAATTAAATAAATTTGGCTGTAAACAATTCAAGCTAATAAGAATAATCTAGAGAGAAGACTAATAAACAATAAAGACAAAATTGACAAACAATCTAAATCTGGTGTTTATAAAATAAATTGTGTGAACTGTCAACCTGTATACGTAGGACAAACTGGTCGAAACTTAAATATTAGGATTAAAGAACACAAAAAATCGATTTTACATAATATTAAAAACTCTGGCTTAGCAAAACATTGTATAGAAAATAACCATTTTATAGATACGAATAATGTCAAACTTTTACACACCGAAACAAGAAGCAAAAGGCTGAACCTTTTGGAGTACCTAGAAATCCAAAAGTCACAAAAAAACAGACAAATACCGTCAGGCGGTTTAGTAGGGTATAACAATTTAGATTTTAGTATCCAACTACTCTTGATAAAGGCCTCATCAAGCCGAAACATATGTAGAGAAAAATATCTCATTAAATTATTTTGAAACATCTAAAAGCAGTATACTGATTATCCCTAGTATTATCATTTCTTGACTATAAAGCAGAAAATATTGTTGGGGCTGCTTATAATAATGCTTGTTTAGCAAATTCTGCATTTATATTTATGATATCCAGCATTATGTCTAGCGTAAAAGAAGTTGTACACATCAGCCCTACCTTCCTAAATTGACCCCTTTCGCGTTTTTTCATTAATTAAGGCAGCTATAACTAAGTTAGAGGAAATTGGCTATAAGGTATTTTGCGTTAGTAGTGACAATAATGCTGTAAACAGTAAAGCTAGGAGCTATTTTTCTGACAAGAAAAGTTTAAGTATTGTTTATCCTCACCCTACAGATAAAACACGTCCTCTTTTTTTATTTATTTGAGCAGCTGCTTTTCAATCTCTTAAAACACTTCACCAATTAGAACACGATAAAATGTTAAAAGGTATCTATTTTTTTAGCTTAACAGCATTGTTTCCTATTAATATGGAAAGACAAAATGTTTCTTTGGCTTTTAAAATTTTTAACCCTTTCGTAGTACAAGCGTTAATTCAATTCGGATCTAAAGTCAATAAATCGAAAGACACTTCTGCCTTTATAAATGTAATAGTTCGGTGGTGGAAAATCGTAAATTTAAAAACTCCCCTTAAAGGGAAACGTTTAAATGTCATATATCAAGAGCCCTTAAGCCATTCAAATGTTTTCAAAATACCCCTTCCTAATGCTAAAACGGCGCAAAACTCGTTGTAAAGTATGAGCTCGGCATGGGCTGCAAGCTCGTCTACCTGCATGTGATAACGTCAAGCGGCAGTGCCGGATCCTTATACACTCGGCGTTAACGACCGTGCCCGCACAGGATGCATCCGTCAGTAAATGGAATCAGCTTACATACAGAGGAATCACGTGCCTAGTCCACCAGTATACCGAGTCCTTTCACCTGCACGATACACACAAAAGCAGTCCTCTATACCCGTTAAGCTTATGAATCGAACATAATTCTTTGGTACTGAATCTGTAAGTCTTAATCCTTAAACAATAGAGCAGACCCTGACACTTGCCTTATTAATACGAACTGGGACATCTGCAGGTCGAGTTTATGGTAAGTACGTGTTGTATACAGTGAAGCCCAATAGAAGCAGTGAATTTCATCAACCACGGTAAATTTTTTTTCATAAGCGAGAGCCCTCTAGTCGCTTCGAGTAAGCGGCAGCCGAGTATTTAGGAACCTATAGGCAATAATGCGCAAATGTAGACGTGATAATGAAAGAAAGATTAACACTATCATGTCATAAAAACTAAGACAAATTCTTGTCACTTTTTTTTTAAATTGACAGGTAGTTCAAAGAGGTACGACAGAAAAAGCAGTATCCAGGTTAATGGTAATATTCCTAATAATAATGATAACCCAGGTATACTGTCTTTTTTTATTTTCTTTATTCAATTTAGCAGCATGAAAATAAAAAGATACCATGTAGATCCCCCTTACATTAGACACCTCGTGGCATCTGTTAGGCATACTACTCACCAAAATATTAATAAAACCTTGATTCATGTTCTCCCGCACTTTTTCAATAGCTCCCCAAAGATCGTCTATGTTTCGGGCGCATTTTGGCGTGAAAGCAGTAATAAGTTAAGACGAGGCCACACATGTTATAATATTTAAGTCTGGCAACTTAATTTTACTTATGTCGTCTATCCTCTAAATATTCCCGTGCAATGTTAGTTTTATGAGGCCTGGCATTGCCATTTATAAGCAAAAAATCTTGCCGAAATTTCTGTGAAAATAGCAGTATTGTGTTATTTAAGATTTCATCTCTGTATATCTGAGCGTCAATGTGCAGTTCTTTCATTGAACACAACACCACCTCAGACATCTATGCATACACCGCTGACTGATTCCTGCAGTGACATATTCTCTTCAACGAATCTTCTTCCCCGCTGTCGCCAAACTAGCATTCTTCCATCAGAACTTATCAAATTAAAGCGTGCTTCTGCTAGGAACATACATCATCGCCAGTTATTGCCTAATTGTTATGTTCTCTCGCCTAAAAGTAGCTGTCCTAATATCTATCCATTACTTCCAGTAAATTACTTTGGCAAGTTTTTACAGCAACTTTATTTATAAGTCCACTTACAGTATTTTGCAAGGTCTTACACCTCATAACAAATTAATCTCCAACATAATTTTCCCTATATTATAATTTTTATGACTCAAAACTATCTCGAAATAAAGATACTACATTCTTGTCATAATCATAGATATTAGCAACTAATTTTATCTGTTCTGCCCTAATTCTACTTTGTTGTCTTCAAATGGTTTATGTTTTCTCTCTCCATAACTATAATGCTTGCATGTCAGATACTTTTCAAGAAATCGTAATTCTAAATTGTTTCCTACGTCAATTTAATTTCGCAGAACTTTCCGCAAGAAGGTACTAATAATCAACTCCGCTTAACCTGCATAATCTTACGAACTACCGCACTGTTAACTTCGAATAAACATAAACTTTGCAGTTTCCATTATTTTCCTTTGTCAAACGTAGTTGTAAAATTTCAAAAAATTTTAACTTTTCGATTTTTATCTTTCTTTATAGCAATCAACTTCATTTAATATCTTAATTCTTTTTGCAAGTGTTTAGAAACTCCTGACCTGAATTACTTTGACTGTTTTGGTATGTGAGAGACTTAAAATCTTAATACAACGTTAACTGAGAATCAAATTGACTAATATTCTATTGATAGAAATCTGATCAAAATATAACTGTATACACAGTCCTGAACGAAGAAATCCGAAAAAGCAAATTTTTTTTTTCAAAGTCAATTTTTACAAATTCACAGTCCTTTACAAAGATGCAACCGGGGGAGACATTGAAAATGCCAAAGCAGAATGCAACGCTTATTAAATTTGAGATCTGAGAAAGCTCATAATTGTGTGGAAATATAATAGTTGATAGAAGTTATATAAGTTTAGTTTACCAAAATATAACAAATAAATGCATATTACTTCAAGTTTTGTTCTTTTTTACAATTTAAAACGTTATAAGTGTGGTTGTAAAAAGAAAAATACCATTTGCGTTCGATTCGTCTCACATTCCTATATCTAACGATATGCAACACGATCAGTCTGTTGTGAGAAACTAAAAGTCACCCCTTTCACTTTTAGCAGATTCCAAAATATACCACATAAATGCATATTACTTCAAGTTTCGTTCGTTTTTACAATATATGACATTAGCGGTGGTTGTAAAAACTGCATTGGATTCGTCTCTCAATCCCCGATCTAACGCGGTTAGTTTCACTTTGTATTAACTTTTTTTGTCATTTGAGTCGGTTCCAATGCGTTATAATCAATTTTAATAGATTTGGTTAGTTTTGGTTTGTCGTCTAATCAATTTTCGGATAGTTTCACTTAGTCTCAACTTTTTTAACTTATTTCAGCCGGTTCCGATACGTTATAATCAATTTTAAAAGATTTGGTTAGTTTTGGTTAGTCGTCCAATCAACTTTCTAATAGTTCCCTTAGTTTTTACTTATTTTAGTCTTTTGAACCGGTTCGATCCGTTTTAATTATTTTTAATGGATTTTGCTACTTTGGGTTAGTCGCTCAATCAACTTTCGGTTAGTTTCACTTAGTCTCAAATTATTTTAGTCGTTTGAGTCGGCTGCGATACGCTATAATCAATTTTAATAAATTTGTTTAGTTTTAGTAGTCGTCTAATCAACTTTCAGTTCATTTCCCTTAGTATCAGCTTATCTTAGTCATTTGAACCGGTTATAATACGTTATAATCAATTTTAATAGATTAGATTATTTTTGGTTAGTCGTCGCATCAACTTTCGGTTAGTTTCACTTAGTCTCAACTTATTTTAGTCACTTGAGTCGGCTCCGAAATGTTATAATCAATTTTAATAGATTTAGTTAGTTTTGGTTAGTCGTCTAATCAACTTTCGGTTAGCTTCACCCAGTCTCAACTTATTTTATTTATTTGAGCCCGTTCCGATACGTTATAATCATTTTTCATAGATTTGGTTGATTCTGGTTAGTTGTCCAATCAATTTTCAGTTAGTTTTCCTTAGTCTTAAATTATGTTAGTCATTTGAGTCGGTTCCGATACGTTATAATCAATTTTAATGGATTTGCTTAGTTTTAGTTAGTCATTCAATTAACTTTCGGTTCATTTCACTTAGTATCATTTTATTTTAGTCATTTGAATCGGTTACGATAAGCTATAATTTGAGCATTTGAACCGATTCAGTCCGCATAAACAAACTAACATGATCTCTCACCCTTATGACGTGATCTGGCAAATGTAGCATGCACTTTTTTGCGATTTGATGCCCCATACTAGGAAAACAGAAACATTTCCAATATTAAAAGTATTGCATCGATTTTAATAATAAATATAAAAAAATCTCTTTCTGATTTTCCTGGGTATTATGAAACTCTTTTAGCAACTTAATAAATTACGACAGAAAGAAAATAATATTAATTAGCCTAAGCGAGATTTCGCCATTATAACTTGCTAACTTGAGGCATTGTTCTGAAATATCATAAAGTTTTAACAGCAGTTTTTAAGTAATAAGCTTTATTGACTTTTATTTTCTTCACTTTGAAGGAAGTCTTGGCCAACAGAATTGAAAAGTTATTTTGAATTCGTCTTAACAATAATCACGTAAGTATTTCGCGTTAAAATTTGGTATTTCCGAATTAACTACTAAAAAAAAAGAAAATATTTATGTTACTAACCAACTATTGTGTTGATCCACCCATCGGAAATAACATTATGATTATATTATATCTCTCTGAGCTGATTATGTAAAAAATAGGTAGGAAATTAAAAAACGGCTGCATTAGTTGCAAACCAACAAATCGAACTCCACTATTATTTTTGCTATCGTTAGCTGTTGCCACAATGTGGAGTGAAATCTGACAAACATTGGCTATGAAAATTTTAAAGATGAAGTCGTTAATGATTTGTTGGAATTGGAAATTGACCAAAAGTATTTTTAAAATTATCAACTTATGAAAATACAATGTTGTTAAAATAATTCTGATTGTTAAAAACTAAATTGTAACTATATCATCACCACCATATCAAATAGAAGTGTGCCAGTTTGGATTAGCCTCAGTTAGTGCAGATTTACCTATCCTTCCATGAAATAAGACACTATTGTTTTACAAGTGTAATCGAGTAATTTTAATTGTTCAACAAGATTTAATTTTTCTTCTGTCCCTTGCCTGCTAGATTTTATCTTAATACATTTTAAACAATATGGGACGAGCTCTGTTTTGCACTGTGTCCTCAACTGATTAATTGTCGCCCATAACCGCAAACAAATGGGCTATAAATTGCGAACTCCGGCAATCAGCATCATCAAACATTGTATTGTTTCCAGAGACGGCTAAGCTCTAAATCTGAAGTTACGACGATTTTGTCCAGAATTTTGTGAAATTCCCACTAAGATAATTAGACTCGATTTTAAATACATGTGTAATGTTGAACACAGCGAATACGTTAAAAAGGAAACGAATCCCAACCATATTGTCAACGGAATATTGATATTAACATATTCTTAAAAATCAATATCGATTCACAAATCAAATATTTTTTCACGTGGAAATAAAACTAGTAGGCCGAAACAAGAACCTGAAAGTAGGTTCACAGTAGTGGATGACGAGTATAAATTGCGACAATCCATTAACCATATCTGATCGAACTTTAACATACACATAATATCCGTATCTGCTTCGCCAGTAAGCCCAGCCCGCCTACATACATCGGATGCACATATCCTGTCCGTCAGTAAACCGAATCAGCTTATATACAGAAGATACACGTCCCTAGTCCGCCAGTAACCCGAACCCTTCCACTTACATGATACACGCAAGGGCAGTCCCCTACACTCGCCAAGCTAACGTGTCGAACATAATTATCTGGTATTGAATTAGTAAGTCTTAATCATTAAAAATAAAAATGCAACTCCTAGCACATTATTCGAATTGGGTCATCTGCAGGTCAGGTTTATGATAAAGTCCTGTTGTATACAGTGATGCTCAACAGAAACAGTCTGTCAATGCACCTTTAATCTCTTGAAGTTGAATACCTTCGTTTAGCCCTCGTAAGACGAGGTCTTGTATTGTCATTCCGTCTGACCGCAGGTATGGTACATGTGTCTCCTATTTTCCATGATTCTTTTGAGTGCCATAAAATCATTGATATATTTACAGTGTATAATTGTTGAGTTTCGCGAATATTTAAGATTATAGTCTGATATTCCTTTGTTTTTGTATAAATCCACTAGAGCGTAGTGACTAAGGGGTCTTGCCTTAATACCAAGTAACGACTTTGGCCATTTATTCTTTGCATGTGCTTTTTTTAGTAATACCATTATTTGTATCATCGGTTTCCATGTCCCGTAGTGGATCGAAATGGTTGCTCAGTGCAATAGAATTTAATTCTATGGTGATTTTCCTAGTGACTTCACTAGACTCTTTCGCGTGTAGCTTATCAAGAAGTTTCTTTCTTGTACAAAGTGTTGGGTTGGGGGTCACGCCAAGGATGTCAGAATAACCTTGACTTTGCTTGCGTTTTTCACCACATGTCCCCATTTGAATCCTGGGTTTATTAGCTTGCTTACGTCAAGTTGGTATTTTTGAACACAGCGTGCAGCTAGCTGTCTTTCAGCCCGTGGAGTTTTTTCCCGCTGTACTCGACTCTCCTAGCCTTTACGGTAGTTAGCTTCCCCACGAAGAAATGGAAAAATTACGAGCTGTGTGAGCCGGTCATTGTTGAACATAATAGTCGGGGCCCCGTCCCCCGAAACCTAGTAAAAAAAGCAAATACTATAAATCTTTGCTGACTTTAACGCATTAAGGAAAGATTCCGTTTAACTATTAAGTTAATAAGTCGCAAATGCGAAATAAAGGAATTTGTGTAGATATGTTCTATATTGTTGTGGAGGATTCATTTTTACCTTGGAATTGATTGCCTTTGGCTCCACAAATGATTAAACTTGGTTTGAATTGTTATAGAGCCTCTTCGGCCCAGGCTCCAGGATGTAAACTGCACAAGTGCAAGTTTAGTGACCCTAATGAAATGTGTACCTATATATCGTCGATTCGATATCAAGTCGGATATCGTTTTCAAGAAAGGCAAAAAACTAAAAATGGAAATGGTTAGCAAATACAATAAAACAGTAAAAAGCTCTTGCAGATTGTCAGGCTTTGAACTGACTTTGACAAGATGACAATAATGCCATATTTAATTACTGGTTAACTGGTATTTAGTGTAATAATGAGGTGTTATTTGGTAAATTAATTTGTTTTTTAAGTTTTATATATCTATAATTTGGTGTTATTCGCTTAGGAAGAATATAATGATTTTTGTTGAAAGGATTAGTTAATTTTTAAGTGTCCCTTATCAACTTCAGTTTTTAGCAAAGGTAACCATGTGCTATTAAAACTAACAGAAGTTGAAGCAACACATTCATCTTTATTTAATAAAATTAAAGCACTTTCTTTAATTTTACGATTTTTAGATGAAGGGTCCTTTGCCAAAATACTAGAAGCGTTCCATTGTATTCTGTGATTGTTATCAAATGCATGTTGACAAATGTGTGATTTGTGGAATTGTGCATTTCTAATATGTTTGGTGTTCTTTTATACGTTTTGATAATCGTCTACAGGTCTCACCTATATAAAATTTATTACATTCACATGGTATTTTATAGATAACATTTTTAGTAGTTTCATTTTCATTAAGTGGTTTTGTTTTTGTTAGTTTAGATCTAAGGGTGATTTCTGTTTTGAAAATTGTACGAATTTTAAATTTATTACCTATTCGTTTTATTTTGTCTGATAAACCAGGAATATAAGGAATAAAGAGGTTCGTAATAGGTCTATTTTGATTTTGTCTGATATTTGGTCGTTCAAATTCCATAAAGCATTTTTGAATGAAATCAATAGGATAGTTATTATTAATCAAAACATTGCTCAAAAATTCTTTTTCTGTGTTGAAATTTTGATTATTACAAATTATTTTCATTCGATCATATAGACTTTTTACGACCCCCTTTTTTACCATTATTGGGTGATTTGAATTAAAATTTAAATATCTGTTTGTATGTGTTGGTTTTCTGTATATTTTTGTTTCGAAACTATTCAAGTCTTTTTTTATAAGAATGTCAAGAAATGAAAGTTATTCATTAATTTCTCTTTCTATAGTGAATTTGATTGTGGGTTCTTTGGTGTTAATATGATTTAGAAAATCGTTAAGAAAATGTTCGTTATATGGATAAATTGAAAAAAATTTCATCTATATAACGCCACCAAATTAAAGGTTTATATTGATAATTTTCAACAAAATTTAATTCAAAATTTTCCATAAAAATATTACTTAATAAAGGTGAAGAACAACCCACAATCAAATTCACTATAGAAATAGAAATTAATGAACAACTTTCATTTCTTGACATTCTTATAAAAAAAGACTTGAATAGTTTCGAAACAAAAATATACAGAAAACCAACACATACAAACAGATATTTAAATTTTAATTCAAATCACCCAATAATGGTAAAAAAGGGGGTCGTAAAAAGTCTATATGATCGTATGAAAATAATTTGTAATAATCAAAATTTCAATACAGAAAAAGAATTTTTGAGCAATGTTTTGATTAATAATAACTATCCTATTGATTTCATTCAAAAATGCTTTATAGAATTTGAACGACCAAATATCAGACAAAATCAAAATAGACCTATTACGAACCTCTTTATTCCTTATATTCCTGGTTTATCAGACAAAATAAAACGAATAGGTAATAAATTTAAAATTCGTACAATTTTCAAAACAGAAATCACCCTTAGATCTAAACTAACAAAAACAAAACCACTTAATGAAAATGAAACTACTAAAAATGTTATCTATAAAATACCATGTGAATGTAATAAATTTTATATAGGTGAGACCTGTAGACCATTATCAAAACGTATAAAAGAACACCAAACTTATATTAGAAATGCACAATTCCACAAATCACACATTTGTCAACATGCGTTTGATGACAATCACAGAATACAATGGAACGCTTCTAGTATTTTGGCAAAGGAGCCTTCATCTAAAAAACGTAAAATTAAAGAAAGTGCTTTAATTTTATTAAATAAAGATGAATGTGTTGCTTCAACTTCTGTTAGTTTTAATAGCACATGGTTACCTTTGCTAAAAACTGAAGTTGATAAGGGACACTTAAAAATTAACTAATCCTTTCAACAAAAATCATTAAATTCTTCCTAAGCGAATAACACCAAATTATAGATATATAAAACTTAAAAAACAAATTAATTTACCAAACAACACCTTATTATTACACTAAATACCAGTTAACCAGTAATTAAATATGGCATTATAATTGTCATCTTGTCAAAGTCAGTTCAAAGCCTGACAATCTGCAAGAGCTTTTTACTGTTTTATTGTATTTGCTAACCAATTTCATTTTTAGTTTTTGCCTTTCTTGAAAACGATATCCGACTTGATATCGAATCGACGATATATAGGTACACATTTCATTAGGGTCACTAAACTTGTGCAGTTTACATCCTGGAGCCTGGGCCGAAGAGGCTCTATAACAATTCAAACCAAGTTTAATCATTTGTGGAGCCAAAGGCAATCAATTCCAAGGTAAAAACGATTTTGTGACACAAAATGCTCGATTTGTTGGAGAACACCAGATCCAGTTCGTATTCTAGGAGGGACAGAATGCAAGTATTTTTGGATTAACATTGGTTTTTGATTTTACACATAGGTCTTTTTTAGCTTTTACCCGTGGCTTACGGTTAGTTCTATTTCTATTTCCCATGCGTAAATTACTTAACCGATTATCATTAAATTTTGTACAGATATTTGCAAGAGTATAGTAACGGACATGGGACACTTTTAGTTATTACCCGCGGCTTTGCTCGCATTGATTTTTACGCTTAGTTTTAAACCTATTTTCCACGCGTAAACTACTTGACCGATCATCATGAAATTTTGTACATATACTTTCAAGAGTATAGTAAAAGACATAGGACACTTTTATCTTTTACCCGCAGCTTTGCTCGTGTTGATTTTAACGGCTAGTTTTAATTCTATTTTATAATTTCTGAAAGTTATATTTATAAAATGTTTTTTTCATGATTTTGGGCATGCCTTGGGTTAGTTTTGGTTAGTTTTTGTTCGTTGCGCCCCTGTAGCGAGCATAGGGCTATGCGTGAAGTGTGATATTTGACATTCTAATGCAAACATTACAAATGTAATCATTAAACAACGCACGTCAGGCGGTATCTGTGACGGGAATGGTTTTGCAGGCTGCCTGTAACCGTTAGTATAAAACGTGTTCTTTCTAACGCCAGAATATATGCAACCAATTCCAAATAAGTGGTTGTCTATATTCAGGCGTTACGCGGCCTAAGGTAGCATTTGATTTTAATGTCGATGATGTCGATATAGGATATGTTTACACATCAGTGCCTCGGGTACTAGCGGACTCGCTTAATTTTTTATACGTGCTCTAGCTTAGCAGTATACACCAGCATATCAATTAAAGGAAGCGCTGCACAGTAGTCTGAAAGATATGGATCGCTAAGTTTATGATTATAATCTAGATAACTTTTAAAAAGCAAAAAAACTATATCGAGAGAATATGTTGCATACTATATTGTTGAGAAGGCTTGTATTCTAATTTGTCCAAAATATTTGCAAGATTATTATAGTAATTATTTTCGGTAGAATGGGCTCAAAATATTTTTGAACTCTGGCAAGGCATAAAGCGGAAGATTTAGACCCTCTGCAGTACAAACACTTAGATCAGGATGTCTCGGTAGAAACGAAAGTAGTCCGCCGATTTTTATTTTTTTTTAATATGCTCAACAAATTTAAGTTCGTTTTATTCTCCCTATGAACAAGACAGATTTAACCTATTTTTTTTAATAACCAACCTTCTTTCTATACAACAATGTCGCTTTTGGAATTTTAAAATGCTTTTCAGCTTGTTTTCCGTCCACAAAATTTTTATATAGTGCCTCAATGGCATTATTTAAATCAGCTTCCTTCCGTTCAATTACCATGAAAAGTATGCTGTTTGCGGTTATATTTGTAGATCATAGAGAGATTTTAAGCCACTTGTGGAAAACGTCACGTTATATCACATTAAACGTTATTGATGGTAATGCAGTATCTTATTTGCGTGTGTCAAATATTAGTTTTTGGACCCTTCTTTTTCTTCTCCCTTACTTTAACCCTTCCCTTCATTTGTGACATTTGTGTTTACTTTACTTTTATTTACATTAACATAACCTGATTTTATTAAATATTTATTTATGATGGAAGAAATTATTGAAAATGTAATTAGAAGGCGCGATCTTGAAGGTGTAAATCACTATTTGATAAGAAGAATCATTATTGATATATTTCAAAATCCCGTCCATGATGTTGCAGTCCCAAGACCGATTTTTCCTTTAGGCCTCCATTGCACCTGTCTTCAATCTTCAACAAAATTATACAATAGATACCTAATCACTAATCAGACAGTTGTCTATGCTCTACCTAATTATAAATTAAAATTTAAAAACAACAAACAACGAATCATATAATTCATATACGTATATATACAACGAATCATTGGTAAGTAAGGTTAAGTCCTCAACATTCAACGTTGCCAATAATTATTTTTGAAATCTGTTTTACAACATAATTAATAAAAAGCAGAGACAAAATGAAAATAATAATATACTACAACCACCAGCTATGCATTTTTATCTAATTAGTACATATTTTAATAACAATTGTATAATTACCTATACAAGTTGTCTATATTGTTGGGCAACACTGTATTAACTTTATCGCTTATTAGCGTTACGTTTATCCTGCTTCTAATAAGGTAACACGTTATCGGTTAATAGTGTAATCGGTTATGTTTGAGCTACTGCGCATGCTCTGTATAACTTTTAACGTAGTAAAAATTAAAAATAAGGGGCTTAAAAAGTCTCTATTGTGGAAACCAATACTTCGCTGAAAATGAATATTACCTTCTCCCAAACAAAATGGCGCACCTAATCCAACTAAAAATGATTTATCTATACAGATTGTCAGGGAGGGATGGACTACCAGACGAAAAGTACTTAATTTTTTAAATGCTTCTTGACACAATGTAGGTTAGAGATGTGAACAGTTACCTAAAAATGAAATATAAACGATAATTTTGGTACTCACCTTTCCGGGATATCGCTGGTAACATAAGGAACTTGAAATTTTTACGAGACAAATTTTCTCTGTTTCTTTAAAAGACAGTAACTGCTTTTATGATCGACGTAGTAGTGTGTAGGTACAAGTTTATTTATTTCTAGACGTCAATCAATAAACAAATTATGAGAATTTTCCATCTTGGGCCCATTATTCATCTCTCCCGGTATCATCCTATATTGTATAAGCCTTAAAAAACATAATTCTATTGTAATGATCTGGTAATGCGCCTCACCGCGAAGACAACCACATCTTTTCCATCACGTCGTCATCCGTAAATAATTATGCGCCTTCATGCTATACTTGATTTTCTGCAAAATGCTGACATCGCATTGTAATAATTACCAATTTAGTGAGTAGCTGCATTCTTCTCACGCAAAAATGTTCGATAAAACATCAGGTATGAAAATTAGATTTTTGTTTGAAAAATTATTCAGTTTCACCTGCTTTGATCGGACATGTTTATAAATAGAATTTTGATCCTGGTCTCGAACTTGATATTTCATGCGCTTCTCGTCCTTTCCATTGCTCTCCTAAAATATTTCCCCTAGAACAATAAGGTATCAACCTGAGCTCATATATTCCCTCAAGAAAAGGAAAATTGATTCCCTTAGTGACATCATGAGAAATTTCATTAAAAAAGTACCAATTATTGTAACAGGTTAGCCTACAAAGACAACATAAAGAAGGAAAATCTCTTTACTAGCAAACCTGCGAAATTTAAATTGTCCGCACCGCAGTCAACATCGTCATGTTGAAAGTCAACATAGGTCGAAGAAATGAAAGTTGTATTTTAGCAGTTATATTACTTAGTCTGTGAACCTATCAATGTTTTGATGTTGGTACTTAAGAGTGATCTCGCGACGCCTGATTTATACTTTGCCAGCAGTTTTTTTATTCTAGTAGAGTATTCTAATTGTGTGGCTAGCTCGCTAATTGCAATCCCATATTCCTTAACGCCACGATTAATCATGCATACTGAATTCTTTTAATGGCCATATGTCGGCGAATATAATCTAGTCTTCAACTTAATTTAAACAAAATGCTCATACATTATTTTGTATTAAAATCATTCAGCGAAGCATTAGATTAATACATATTGTTCCCTATAAAGATCTCCAACTATCCTACGAAAACTGAATAGAACAAAAATAGAGCTCAGCAGTAAAAATAGCAGGGGTATTTTAAACCCGTTATTGAAGCTAGGTAAAAACCAATAGCTCGTTTATTCTTGAATATTTAGAATAAATTACCGATGTTTTCAGTTTGCGTGTTAATTTTATAGCACGCTACAAAATAAGAGGAAAAACTTCAAATTTGCATAAAGTAAAATTTACTCCACAGCAAGTTAAAATGCCTTCGAAAGCGCTTGATACCTATGCTAGTATCGAGGTAACGATCAAATTATACTGCAGAGAATTTGCGGGTACTTACATTAGCATTCAAAACTATTATCTGAAAATTGGATGGTTCAACTAAGCAATGAAAATAATAAAACGTTCCATTTAATAGCATTTCTACAACAATTAAACTGCCAACGTTAAATTTTGAAAATATCTAGATTTTTTTCTGCTCACTTCATTTAACCGATGATGGTCCAGATTTTCAGAATTTCCATTCACATTTTCATGCATCTCTTTATGTATCAATGATCAATATGAAATAAATCGCATATTAAATTATGTGCATCTCTTTATCTACTCGATTATATTAGTTAAACTAATTATATGTTATGTCAGTAAGCATGGCTCAAATATATCGGCTCAATGCTCCAATTAACAAACAATTCATCAAAAATTATGAATAATGGAAAGAGTGGTTAGTAATAGGATTAGAGCAATTCACTCAGTTTTCTAAATTGTATTAATTTTAATATATGACTAGTCCTTTTTTTGCGAGTAGGGGCAATCGTACGTCCACACATAATTGGAGTTTGTCAGTTCTCTGAAGTTCTCAAGTTCCTAAATATTTTATTCTATTTAGATGTCTATCAAATGCAGATGTTTTGGGATATTTCCAAACAAATATCTATCTATAGAAAGCAACATTGAATTGCTTGCTACTTTAGTACTTCAAAAGATTATGTTATTACATGGAACTACAACAAATTGCTTCAACTTCAGAATCTGGGTCTCAAAGAGCATCTGCCAAGTTTTACAGCTGATTTGGTTTTAATCCTTAATTCGGGTTCAATACAATCACCCTTTACTCATATTCCAGGAACTGTACTAAGTATAGTATGGTACGTTATGGTAGGTAGAGGGGTCGCTCGGCAAGATTTGCCCTTCAACACGTCGACCACAATTGATCTTTTGTGTATACCCTTCTATTTTACACGAAAATTCCTATCGCCTTCGAGAATCTCAGAATATTTCGAGGGTTGAGCTAGATCCCCCGGTGCCACAAAGGCACTTTCGAGATGCGAGTCAGTGCCTGACATTCGCAGAGTAAATGCTTTGACGTTTCAGCCATAGTTTGGCAGAATCTGCATTGTTCGTCAGTGGTTTTCCCAATTTTCTTGAGGTTGTACCTTTAAGGGTCATGCCCAGTGGGAAGGTCTACGACCAGTTTTGTCTCGTTTTTTGTAGCTTCAGAAGCTTTTTTGTGTAGTTAGGCTAGTGAGAGATGAGTCTCTGGGCCTGTCTCTGCCCAGGTGCATTGGCCCAATGTGTCTATTTCTGCCTTTTTCCCCAATTTCTGAGTTCATTCATTACGTATCCTCTAGTGATGCGACAGAAAGGTTCAGGCCCGCAAAAGGTAGTCTGTGCACCATTCCGTGCAAGCTGGTCAGCGGCTTCGTTGCCTTCCACACTCTCATGCCCTGGTATCCACATTAAAGTGAGTCTATTTCTGTTTGCCAGTTGATCTGCAGCCATCCGACAATCCCACACTAGCCGGGAGTTGATTCTGCTAGATGCTAGCGCTTTTAAGGCTGCTTGCCTATCTGACAGGATATAGATCTTTGCACCTCTTAGGCCTTTTTTGGCACATTCAGAGGTGTGTTCTGCTTGAAATATTGTGGGAGTGATTCCTAAAGGCGCAGAGATTCGACACCTAGGTCCATAAACTCCGGATCCCACTCCTTATTTTATTTTTGATCCATCTGTGTACCAAACAAGTGATTCCCCTGTAGTATTGCTGTCTTAAATACCACTTCAAAGGAGCGATCAAAATGGAATTTTGCTTCCATTGTATCGGTTGGTTTGGTCATCGCCTCTATCTGGATGCCCTCCAGAATTTTAAGGTGACCAGTCAAGTTTCTTGACTTCAGTTTTTGTGTGTGAGTGACTCAATACGCACTGGTCCAGGCCTTCTTTTCTATGCATATGTGCAGCGGAGGGAGGTAGTAGGGTTTCCAGAGCTGTTGTGGAGCACGTTTTCATAGTCCCTGTTATACCCAGTTAGGCGCGCCTTTGTACTCTTGTTAGCTTTCGCTGTGTTATTTCCTTTGCTTTTACCCACCACACTAAGCAGGCGTAGGTTATAATAGGCTTAACAACAGTGTTATAAGACCACCAGGTGATGGAGGGTTTTAACCCCCATGTTTCACCGAAGAGTCATCGACAGGCCCAAAGCGCTGCCGTTGCATTTTTGACAGTTCTTGTCTGGTGTGGGTTCCAGTTTAGTTTCTGATCAAGAACGATGCCAAGATACTTAACCTCTTTTGAAAACTCTACCGTTGTCTCTCTCAAAGTGGGTGCTTTAAGGATCAGCTTCCTTCTTTTTGTGAATCGACTACGGTTTTGCTTGGGTTGACATTTAGTCATTCCTGTGTACACCATGTGCTGACAAAATTAAGTGCGTTCTGAGAGAACGTTGTCATGCTTGCATCTTATTATTATAAGTAGGTCATCTACATAACCTTGGACTTCAAAGCCTGCTTCAGTCACTCTTACCAGTAGATCGTCAACCAACAGAGACCAAAGCATGGGCGATAGAACCCCATCCCTTTATTACTTTAACTGTGACGGCTGTCTCCAATAGTCGCGGTGACTTCACGGCTAGTTAGCATGAATTTTATCAATTTTGTAGTGGTTGGTTCCACTCCTCTGCGGGTTGTGACGCGCGGAATGGATTTATGTGAGGTATTGTCAAATGCACCCTCTATGTCTAGAAATGCACACAGCGCCACTTCTTTTCCAGCCCGTGCCTTCTCTATATCGCGGACGAGATTTTGAAGAGCATGGGTGGTAGATTTCGATGGTTGGTATGCGAAGGATCTTGCGCTCCTGACGTGCCTATCGATAATCTTTTCCATCGTTTTAAGAAGGAAGGAGGTTAAGCTCATGGGGCGGTAAGACTTTGGTTCCTCTTGTGATCGCCCTGTCTTTGGTATGAACGCTACCTTAACTTTCCTCCAGTTTTTGAAAATGTCGCCCAATGCAAGGCTGGCTTTGAATATTGATTGAATGTGTGGTAGTAGGTACTCTATACCTTGTTGTAACAAGGCTGGAAAGATTCCATCTACTCCCGGGGATTTATAGGGTTTAGACTTTTTACCCTTTTTGTCGGCCGCTGAGCAGTTTCAATGGGCTCGTCTTCTTGTGCCAGCTATTTTTTCGCTATGTGTTTCTAAAAGAATCCTTAGATTTTCTTCAGCTATCTCAGCATAGGTGTCTTGGACTCTATTCTTTAGTAAGCCGATTTTGTTTGAGTGCTCCTTGGATAGCACTTTTGAAGACGAATGGATGGTGCTAATTCATCTACCCTTTCACAAAATAATCTAAAAGTTCTTCTTTTGGATCTCCGAAGCTCTTTGTGATACTCGGATAGGGTTTTATGATAGTTATCCCAACTTACCAGTCTTTTGGCTTCATTGAAGTCTTTCGTCGACTCAGTCTTTAGCCTGTTTAGTGTCATGTTCCACCATGGCACATCTCTTTGGATTGCCACCTGTTTCACAGGACAGTTTTTTTCGTAAGAGGCTATTATAGCACTTTCTAGGTGTATCAAGGCTACATCAAGTTCCTCAGTAGTTAAAGCGGATAGCAGTTCGCCCTCAAGCTCCGAGTTTAGATGCTCTTTGTAGGCAATCCAATCGATAAGTTTGGGCACTCGGTTGCTAACCATTCTAGTATTTTCAACGGATATGTCAAAACGAATGTGCATGTGATCGGACATTGAGTGAATGTCTGAGACTGCCAGTTGGTTATGTAGTTTGTTATAAATCGGGTAGAGAGCGATATATCTAAAACTTCTTTTCTTACCGCATTTATAAAGGTGGGTTTATTACCTTTATTAATACATTTTTAGAAGACAAATATTCTAAAAGATGCTCACCTTTCTTCTTGATGTTTGTGCTGACCATATAGTGTGGTGTGCATTCGCATCGCAGCGCAAAATTAGTTGTCTGTTCCTTCTGCATGTTACCAGATTCTGGACCAGTTGGGAAGGAGGTTCTTTTTGTTCCCCTGGAAAGTACGCTGAGGCCAATACCACTTGCCTTTCGCCAGAGTCAGTGGGTACCTCTACCATGGCTGCAACTAAGTCTCTGGAAATAAACTCTAAAATCGGAACAAATATAATGTGTTTACTAAAAAGTAAAGCAACACGAGGTGTTTCATGGTGTTTAGAGTACACCAATTTACATGTTTGGGTTGGAAGGCCTCTATTTATCCATGGCTCTTGTATTAGTCCAATGTATGTTTTGTTCCGGGTGAAGCAACGGCGAAGCACGCTGGAAGCTGCTTTTGAGTGTTGCAGGTTTACCTGGAGACATCTTAGATGTCTACGCACTCATATACACCACAGTACTAGGACTCTTTGTTCTTTGGACTTTTTGCCTTGGCCTCAGTTTCAGACTCGGTTTCAGAATCTAACGGCTTTCCTGGCGCCTGGGATTGGTGCTATCCGCTAGGCCCTCCGACGTAAGAGGTCGTACGGCTCTTTGAGCCGCCAGCATCTTTTGAGACTTTTTGTCTCTGCCTTAGTTGGACTGTGCCAAGTCTAAAGCTAACCTCTCTTTTTGAGTTCTGTAGTGGATCTTTGGTCTACAGAAAGTGTCATCTCTACCGTAGGTCCAACCGGATTTCTATTTAGAACTCTCCAGCACGAGACATCAAGGCCATTTTGGACCTCTAGTAATGTCAAGATTTTTTCGTTGTTATACTCTTGACATTTTGGAAGATATAAAACTAGGATCTCAGTGTGAGACATATCTGCCTCTTCCACAACCTTTACTGTTGTAATCCTTTGGTGCTATACTGCTGGCCACACTTTTTAGCCATTCAACAATATTTTTGCCTGATCACACTAGTTGTAGCCATCCAGGCCTGTAGTGTGAACTGTGAAAGTCTTAACCTTTCGCTTCTGCCCAGTTTGACGACTTCGAGCCATGATGGATTCCTGTATGGCTCCAAGCTGTTCCACTGACAGGATCAGCTCTGGAAAATCTGAGCGGATGATGCCAACTCTAATGCCTCCAGCCGCCTGTCTCTATGTGGGTCTAGAGGGGTGGGGTTTTGTAGTCGTTGTAGTATTCGACTTTGTAAGCCCCTTAGGTTTTTTTTAAGACCTTACCCTCAGGAGTATTCTCTTCTGATCGGATTCTTTTTGATATTTTCCCAAAAGGTTTTTCTTTTTGGACTTTGGGCTCGATGGGTTTTAGAGCTTTTGTTCGAGCTTTTTCTTTCGATGTTTTTAGAAGGCACTTTATTCTTTTTCTAGCAGCACCTATGAGAGCGCCATGCTTTTGTTTGCCTTTCAGTTTCAGGTCTTTTCGAGGCTGCCTAAGTTCATCATCGCTGCTCTTCAGAAGCTCAAGTTCAGCGTTCTCCTTGATTGTTGTATTTGCTGATGAGTCTGAGTCATCAGCAATGTCATCTGTGGGCATGGGCTCAGTTACAGCCTCTTGTTGTTGTTGTTGTTTTGGGATCTGCGCCGTGAAGTTGCTTCCACTTGCGGTCGTCCCAGAGTTCTCGAGGCCTCTTGATTTTGTGCCCTTGAGGCGGCACTGTCCTTTGTTTTGCTTCCTTTTCTAGGACTCATTATAGTTCCCACGAATAATGGAGGAAAAGGATACTCTTTACCACAAGAGGGCTACATTGAAACTGGGTGGCGCCTGGTGCCCAGAGTTCTCATAGTAGTGACTAAGCTCCCATTAGCCATGCAAGTCTTCGGTTTACGATATTCCACCTTGGCTTTGGGTTGTGTCTAGATGTAATGCGTGTGTGAATAGTGTAAATTTCACCGGTTTTCAGCAAATGTGACCATGGTAGTCCACTAATTTGGTTCGGTAATTGAGTGTTGTGTAGACACATCGTGCGTTGGTATTTTCTTAGTCTGGCTTCTACCCACAGGGACCTTTCCAGCATGGGAGACCCTACCGGTAGCTTAGCTACCGCTGGCATAACTCACACTGTGTCATTAAAGCTCGCAAGCCCCACCAGCACGTCAAGCCGGAATACCGTCGATGGGATAACTATACTATAGTTTATTTTTATTGTCATTAATTTGATCATCAGCAAACATTCTGAAAGAAGGCTCCCTTTCAAAGGAAGCTGATGAATAAAAGAAATAAACTGTAAGTATAGTATAGTTTATTTCTTTTATTCATCAGCTTCTTTTGAAAGGGAGCCTTTTTTTCAGAATATTTGCTGATAATCTAATTAATCACATTTCTTCCTTGGCTCCAACAAGTATAAAACAGGTCAGATTATGTCTGAATCACTTCCTCAATTAGTCTGCTAAAACAGGATACTTTTTTCACCTTGACTATCAGTAGCGTCTCATTTTCGCCAATTAAGCTGAACATCCGACATATAGAATGCATTGATCTTCTTTTTAAGGAACATGTCACGTTCTTGGTAATCATTAACAATAAATTAAAAATGCAACATAGTTTTATCCAAAATACAGGGACCCAATTTTTTACCTTGATGCGTCTTTCGCTAACCATCAGTCATATCCAGATAGCGCTTACATGGTTAGCAAAGCGCGCATCTGGTATAAAAATTGTGATTCGGTATTGAGGATAAAACAGTGTTGTAGTGCATTTTGTCGAAGGTTTGAAACAACGACTTAGAATCAATCAACACCTGGCCCGGGTAAAATCCAACTTAGTTAAAAATTTAAATATGTTAATAATTCTTTATAGCACCGTCCGTGGTTAAGGCTGTATTATTCTTATAGGAGCAGATAATTCAATAAAATTACTATTTCCAAATTGCACTATGGAAAATCTTGTTTCAACATTTTGGAACCTATTTAAAACCAAGCTCCAAGTATTTCAGTCCGAGGTTTTGGAACCATCCTTAATCCCCGTTTTGAGTTATATCAAACAAAAGGACAGCTTTCTCTCTCAAAATGTGCAAACTCCAGAGAAATTCTTCTTGACAATAATAAATGCAGTTATCCAACAAATTTGAGAAATTCCAAAAATAGAAAAAGAACGACCGACAAAATAATATATTTAACGTCTGCTGCTTACATAAATATCCTTTCGTTTGAACCTATTGAGCGCTATGTTATTCTTCAACAAACATTCCTCCCTTCATAACTCTTGATCTCGAATATTTGACATTGATTGTGGCAAAAGAATTATAAAGGCTGAAAATTTAACTTCTGAAAGAGAATCATGCAGGAGTTTTCAACTAGGGAGTCAAAATCCATTTCAATTCGGCCACTCTCTCGACTATATCAACGGTTTTAGTCCTCCTCCTGATCTCCTGATTTCTCACCTTGTCCCTTAAAGAGATCCCCAGCATTGCTCGCTCCATGGCTCTCTGAGCTATTCTCATCCGACTTGCGCTGTATTTGGTTAGCGTCATAGTCTCCAGACCATACGTTGCCACCGGTAGAATGCACGTATCATACACTTTCCGTTTTAAATTTATTGGGATGTCTGGATTTTTGAGTATATGCTTAAGTTTGCCGAAAGCAGCCCAAACAAGCCGCACGCGTCTGGTTACTTCAGCCTTTTGATTCTCCTTTCCCAGCTTAACAACCTGTCCGAGGCAGATTTATTCGGTGACATTCTCAATAATCTGATTGTCTAGGAAGATCTGAATGTTGTTAGGGATCATTACTTTCGTTTTGTTTATATTCATTTTTAGACCTATGCTCTTAGAAGCTTCGTTCAACTGCCGCAGCATTTCCCCCAGCTCGTCCGAGTTGTTTGAAATTACAACAATATCATCAGCAAATCGCAGATGACTCAGAAACGTCCCGCCAATTTTAACCCCTTTCTGTTGCCATTCCAACTTCTTAAAGACATCCTCAAGCGCCAAGGTAAACAACTTCGGTGATATTGTGTCTCCTTGACGTACTCCTCGATTCAATTCGATTTGATTTGTTCTGATATTTTCATCGATTCTTACGTGCATTGTCGCTTTCTCATAGATATTTTTAATAAGAATACTATATCTTGAATCTATTCCGGCTTTATTGAAGGCGTTCAAGAAGGACCATGTTTCTATTGAATTGAATGCCTTGTGAAAGTCGACGAATGCCAGACATATAGGAACGTTGTATTCGGTGGTTTTTTCTATTAGGGTCCGTAACGTCTGCAAATGGTCGGTTGTGCTGAATCCGTTTCGGAAACCTGCCTGTTCTACTGGCTGGTAAAAGTCTAGTTTCTTCGAAAGACGGTTGGTAATAATCTTGGTAAAAAGCTTGTAAAGGTGTGACAGCAAGCTGATGGGGCGATAATTCTCGAGATTAGTAGTATCTCCTTTTTTGAATAGCAGTACCACTTCCGCATTGCACCTGGAGTCTGGTATTTTGCTGTCTTCTAGGCATTTAGTAAGCAGGATTTGAATTGTTTTCACCAGTCTATTTCCTGCAAGTCTAAGCATTTCCACTGTGACGTGATCTTCTCCGGGGCATTTTCCGTTCATCATTTTTTGTAAAGCCATTTTTATTTCATCTAGGGATATTTCCGGTATATCTTCCGAGCCTGTGTTGCACACCAAGATATGCTGATGAGTGTCTTCCGTATTTTAGGCATCACAGACGAGTATAATTCACAGCAGAATCTTTCCGTAACCTGAGCAATCTGTTGGGGGCTTGATACGATCACGCCATGTTTGTTCCTTAAACTGTTGAGTCGTCTTTTTCCATTTGACAGCCGAGACTGGAGGACTCTCATATTGCTGTTTCTCTCGATCGTGTCATGAATGATTTTGGTGCTGTATGTTCTCCGATCTTTGCGGATAGCCGAATTGAAATGGAGCTGGGCGGGAGACGTAGCGAGGCAGGATGGAGAGTGATGGACCAAGAGGGTGATACAGTGGAGGCCTAGAGAAACAAAGAGAAACAGAGGAAGGCCACAGAGAAGATGGACGGATGACATCAAGGAGTTAGTCGGTAGAGACTGGCTTAGAATTGCCGAAAATCGACACATATGGAGAGCTCACGGAGAGGCCTATGTCCAAAAGTGGATTAACGAGGGCTGATGAAGAAGAAGAAGAAGAGGTCAAAATCAATTTCCTAGCTACAGGCTAATCGAAATGACTGATGTAACACTACAACACTTGCACTTGATCGAGAGATTTGGTCCAGGGTCCAATAAGATGGAATAGCGGTTGAGTGGTACTTTGACCAATTCCTATGTCACACCCAAACAGTAGGATAATGCGCGAAGCTTGTAACCGAGGTGTCACAAAAAAAACTTCAGCTCCGGTTCCAGAGATAGCTTTGTTTGAATCACACTTATCTCAAGGTCTAATAAATCGCCAAATGTATTATTTTTCATATATTTATAACAAAATTCTTATACTTTATGCTGCTAGAATATGCTCATCGCTAGCTACTTGTTATAGAATTAATTTGTTTGGTTCATTTACATTTATTAGAAAAAATATAACAAACGTCGTAAAAATGTATTTATATTTTATTTGCATTTTACTAAGCTATCTAAGAGGCAAGTGTTTCACGGTATAGTGGGTATTACCTTTAAATTTTTTGTTATTTTTTCTTGAAAAATGACGAGCCAATTTAGCCATAATTTGTATAAAAATCCAACTATTGTTATACCTATTTCTAGAAGAAATGAATGAAAATATTACTTAACTATATTATTGAGAATAGTGTTAAAATACTTTTCCCTGCTGTAACCGTCTAATATTCCTCATGGCTTTTACTAGGGGCACAGGGTGTGTTAAATGAGGCAGTTATGTTTCGCAACTCTTGTATTAAACGGGCTGAGAATGGAGCTTAAAGTGATATTTTATTGCACATCTTCTCACGCAGAACTTTCTTTGCCCTTTGCAATAATGCTCATATTCTGAACATTCGAAGATATTTTTATGTAAATTCTACATAATGTTATATGTTTAATTCCACCATTATTAAAAATAAATTAATTTAGCAACGGAAGAATATGAACTATTCAACAATTGAAATACCTCATACCAAATTTTGTAACAATTTCAACACCATGTAATTTGAAAAACATCTGAGAGAATTTTTGAAGGGAGATTGATTTAGGGCGAATAAAAAAATTATGTAATTTTTGCAACTTTTTTTACCCGTGCAATTTAATGAAAATCGAAAATACAGAACTTTACAACTAATGACTAACTGACTGAGTAAATAACTTAAGATTAAAAATTAATTATCACCTCAGGTTCCAATGGCTAGGGCCTCCTCGTTTACGGACGACTTGAAGACATGCTGTCGGTCAGGTTTCTAATCAGAATTTTCGAGTGTCGTTTTCCATTTCTGCTTAATCGCATTCGCTTATTTATTGGCGATAGAGCCCACAATAATTGTCAATTGTAGGTTCTATCGTCTTCCGAGCGATAGAGTCTACCAAAGCTTTTTACAACACTAGATACCACTTTTGACTCAATACAGGTCGATCATCCCAACTCAGAAATAATCGTTCTGGGAGATTTTAAGGCCCACAACACCAACTGGCTTAAACATTACAACAAGTCCGACAACGAAGGTAGAGAAGCTAAAGCATTTACCATCAGCTGCGAGCTTATTTAACTTGTAGACGAACCAACTCGCACCTCAGAGGGGCGAATTCGCCGTCCTCCTGGATCTTTTTCTAACCGTCAATCCTGACCAGTACACAATTACAGTTGGACCCATTAAGTACTTCCGACCACAAACTTATTACAACGGTTTGTGAATTGTCACATCTATAGAAGGATCTACCATTGCCTTGCAAAATCTGGCATTACAATTCTGCAAACTGGGACGATCTAAGGGAGTTCTACCTAGATTTTCCTTGGCTCGACGTCTGCTTTGGCAGTGATGATCCGTCAGTCTGCTGCGAGGGGATGGCGCAAGTAATATCCTCAGGAATGGAAGCATACTTCCCAAATTCCATCAAGTTGCGTCGAAAGGAAAGCCCTGGTTCGAGAGAAGATGCGAAAGGGCTGTAGATAGGAAACAGCAAGCCTACAAGTACTGGCAGCAAAATCAGACCGCTGAAAATCGCAATTATTTTGTCGAAGCGAGAAACGAATGAAAACGTGTGATCGACGAAACTAAGGACAAACACAATCAAAGAATCAGGAATAAACTTTTGCAACGCCCCAGTGGCTCCAGAAATTTCTGGTCGGTAGCAAAGGCAGACAGTATTAACTTTACAAAAACATCTCTCCCACCTTTGACCCGTTTTTTTCCAGGATTTTTTCTCTGTCTTACCGAAAAGGGATTTACCCATCTTTTTGGAAAGTCGCTCGAGTGCAAACTGCTATGAAAGAAAAGCAAGAAAACCACGCCCTTAAACTATCGCCCAATTACCTTGCTTTCCATAATCTTCAAAGTCATGGAACGTGTGGCCAATCATCAACTATTTAAGTATCGCGAGGACAATAGAATAATAAGCGATAATCAATTCGGCTTTCGCAAAGAGAGATCGACAGGAGATATACTAGCCTATGTCACTCATATATGGAGTAGGGCAATTGAGCACTACGGAGAGTCTCGAGCGATTGCGTTCGATATTTCGAAGGCATTCGACAGAGTTTGGCATGACGGATTGCTCAACAAACTGCCGTCCTTCGAAATGCCAGCCTCTCTCTGCAGCTGGCTGCCAGTTTCTTTAAGAACCCATCTCTGCACGTTGCAGTTTATTAGACATATCTCAGACACATTCACCATTAACGCGGGCATGCCTCAGGGCGCAATACTTTCACCAACTCTGTTCCTCATCTATATTAATGACCTGCTGACAGAAACGAATAATCCTTTTTACAGTTTTGCAGATGTCAGTACCCTTGCTTCCCACTTTGGATTAGAAAAACCTTTACCAGCGACTGAGACTTATCACCGCAGACAGGAGCAGATTAAAGCAATTAATCAAGACCTGGAGAAAGTTCAAACTTAACGCGACAGAAACTTGGTCCAGTTTAATGCACCAAAGGCCCAAGCAGCCACGTTTACCAAGAGGGCCAATCCGGCGGACCCTGACATCATTATGGCAGGATCGACCATTCTTTCATCCTCGTAAATCGTACTACTGGGTGTCTCGGTCAACAGCAATATGTCCTGGCATGACCACGTTGATAACATCGCAAAACCAGTCTCTCAGAAGCTTGGTGTGCTCTTTCACAACAAAAAACTGTATACACTGCACCAGTTGCTCTTGCTCTACAAAGCGCCACTAAGACCGTGCTTAGAATATTGCTCACACATCTGGGGTGCCGCACCAAAGCACACACTAAAGCTGCTGGATTCCATTTAATAGAGAGCTGTGCATCTGATCGGCGACCCGGAGTTGACCCGGAATCTGGATAATCTGGAACACCGCAGATATATGGCGGAGATGTCGCTATTTTACAGATACTTTTATGGCAGAAGTTTCCAGTATTTAACCTGCCTCATCCCGCCCCTGCAACGCTTCTCAGATAGACGGCAAGAGCGCACCAGTTCGTCGTACAACTGGAAACACCTAGAACGTCGCCTTACAGGAACTCCTTTGTCTGATGCACTGCATCACTGTGGAAATCACTCCCAGGAGATATGTTTCCCCCCTATGACAACCTACAACTCTTCAAGAACCGTGTCAATAAACATCTTCGCACACACACCTTTCGTCGAGCCCCATACTATCTCCCTTTAGTGTGTGTGCCATAAAAAAATAAAATTAATCCATTCTGATTCAAACGTAATTTTAAATTATTCCATAGATGTTCAATTGAGTTAATTTCTGGCGGTCTAACAGCCCATATCATTCTTTCTATGTCGTATATCCTCAGCAAGTTGGTAACAGTCCCGCTCGAAGTGGGTGAGCATTACCTTCAACTAAAATGAAATCGTCACCAAAATGTCTTGTGAAAGGTGTTGTCACATAATATTGCCATCAGTTTCATTCTTCCATTCCTCATAATCACACTAATTACGGGCACACCACCTCCTCCAAATGCTATTCTCGCTTCCATGTGTTCTTCCCTGTATCTTTCATCCCTTTCTCTTCAGGCCATCAGACATAATCAGGTTATAACGCGACTATTCAACAAACATACATACATCTACTACAATCGGCTAAATTCAATCTTTAATGGGCCTTGCCCAATCTCTTCCTGCGGCACGATGTTGTGGCCTAAGTTGGGGACAACATGAACATACTTGAGCGCGAAGGTTTCATGCATGGACTAACAAGAGAAGTGAATACCCTTTCAATTTCTTATTTCTATTCACAACAAGACATATAAGATTATCACCACTTCTGGTAGTGGTACAAAGCGCCCACAACCATGACAGTAGTTTTCTTATCCAGTCTCTTCACAGCGTTGAATTATTCGTTATGCTCATTTAAGAAAAATTTAGCAATTCTGGGGGATATATATATCCCATTCTTGCAAGTCTATAAATAACATTAATGTTGATCTTTCAGCATCAATAGGAGAATATTATGTCACATGCATAGCTTTTATTATTGAGCAATTCGGCCTCTCGCAAGCTTGGCATTATTCAAATTATCTAAACCACTAATCCATAAGAGATTTTTACTCACATATGGCATGTAAAATGAGAAATACAGATGTGCAATGTAAGCCTCCTTGATGTAATGAAAAAATGATGGGATTTTGCCCTTCGCTCAAAATTTGAAACCACTAAAATACCATAAGATGCATGCGTCGATTGTATGAATAATGAACTGTAAAGTTGTGTATGTTGACGAACCAGTAAATGATTTATCGGTAAGTTATTATTATTAGGTAAGACTTTATCATTTTTTTTCGCCGTTACTAGACTCCACTAGCATATGTCTCGATTTGGTAATCCAGTATTTTCGAGATCGTTTATTCACCCACCAGATTTTCGAGATCGTTTATTCACCCACCAAAATGTCAAGAATCGGAAGCCTGCAGGTTGCGGTACCAAATTTATTTTATAAACTTTGGCGGAACTCATTAAGATCGTCCAAAGGAGATTACCTATTCGTGTGGTGACCTCTGCGGCACGGTAGAGGAAATACTCTCTATTCAAGATAGATAATGGCTTGGATTTTTCCTTTCACGTGGATTTCGTTCTGGTTCGAATTGCAGTTTTCTTTCAGTGATATTAACGCATAGTAATTCTAGAATGTCATATCAATGGTTCTGACAGCTCGGGAACTAGGGACGCTTTCCTAACATGTTCTTTTTAATAAATGTCGGGTCAAATGGTTATTTTCTTCCGGTTGCCTCGTAGAATTAATTAAACTAGGCTTCGGTACATCAAAATCCGGAAGTATTACTTACAAAATCAACTGGAAAAGTTGTTGAGGGAGTTACGTGATGCGCAGGCCGTGTTTTGATTGGCCAGTCGTAATTATTAAAGTGGGGATTTGAGAGTCCCTTTGCATTTCAAGTTGGTTCCGGGTAGTTTCACTTGCGCCACTCTTCACCGGCCAGCCTTTTGGGTAACAGTGTGGCGTCATAGTGGAGGTTATTTTTCGGTAGATTTAACCCTTGTGGAGTTTTCGATCCGACACGATGTTGAGCTTCAAGTGTACCTTTTGCTCTATTGTCTGGTTTGTTTAGTTGGTGCCTGAAACTCGCTCCAAATTTGGTATAAAACACTGCCTTTTTCAGGAGAGTTGTTTTGATTTTTCTTCGTGAGTGTCACCATTATATGAAAGCCTCATAACATGTGAAGGGTTCTTTTTTGAATATTCTTTGCAGAAGTTCTTCTCGACAGCTTTTGAGTCTGTTTAGCCGATTTCGGCATTAAGCAGTAAACAAACCCTTCAAGGTAAAAGACTGTTTTGTTTGATTTTATTTTATTGCTCAGAATGTAAATATTCTTTGCCTCGTGTTTTAAGCAAATGCCTTGAATATGTTCATGTTTCACAGGTTTTTTTTTAGGGAGTTTCGGACCTGGCTATGTGAGGAGTCCGGAGATCTCCAGTCTTTCCTTCCTTCGACAGAGGAAGTCTTTTTGCTTTGCTACTTTCCTACCTACTTGGACTAAGAAGTCCCTTACATTGTGAACGTTTGATGCCTGGAGAGTCTTGGATTCGACCAACGGATCAGACCGTGACATAATCAGTTTTTGAATATAAATATTTAATTATCGATTAATTTAAACAGTGGGAGTCAGCTTTTGAACTTTTATTCTTTAATAAAACAGAGTTTTATCCACACATCCGAAACAGAATTTCTGTTTCGGCATTGTAGATAAAACTTTGTTTTAGTGCATCTAGCCGATGGTTTCAAACTCCAACATAGTTTTAATCTTTAATTCATGTTTATTTCTAAGTTTTTTAAACAAAAATCCATCTTAAGTAAGTTAGAAATCAGAATGCATTCATTTAACTTAAAGCAAGTTCAAAGTTTTTTTTAATTGCTCACAATTTTAATAACGCCTTGACGTACAGCCTTTTTTCATAGTTGTTTCAGTACATAGCAGTCTATACTACTATTGATATTACTCTGCATTATTCTTTAAATTTGCTTTTTCCTTTACTAACTTCTGCAAAACAAAACTTCATCTTAAGTAAGCTATAGCTGGGAGCACTTATGTTGAACTTAAAACAAGTTTAGAGTTTTATGTTTAATTGACTATTCCAATAACGCCTATCGCACTATTTTTAACATATTGTAACTGGTATCTATATAGCTAGTTAGGATTGCGCCCTAGTTCACTCGTGAAAACAGATCATGATCTGGGCTTTTTAGTAACCCATTGTTTATGTGATTAATTATGTGCGTTACTTAAATCTTTATTCTAACAGGTAATTTTTGGGTAGTAACGTCAAACATTTATATTTTTTTATCGCGTTGTTTTGATAATAGGTTTTCTTTTGCTATACGTCAGCAATAGACTTTTCGAGTATTGCTGCAAGCGAGGTAAATCGTTTTGAGTGTTTGCTTGAGCAAATCCTCTGTTTTTTTCTGTAAATTAATGAGGTATAACCAATCACTTCTTTCTTATGTAGTCGTTGTTGTCAGGCATAGACTATCTAGAGTAACGAAGGTATTACAATCTTGCATTAATATTTATTTTTAGTTGACTAAAAGTAAACGTTTTTTTATAATCGACCATTCTGCAATCTTTATGGTAATAAACCGATTTTCTGTTTACCTATCTACCTGTTACATTTAATTAGCTGTTAGTAACAGTCGTCTCAAAGGGTAGTAAGAAGTATGTAGTAAGTATATTTGATTTGTATTGTTTGGGCTTAATAAGTGAATCGTTTTGATTTATTGATTTATCTTTATTATTGACTCAACTTTCGGTTTGGTTATTGTTTATACATTTTTTAATTATTATTGGTAAATTTCTAGCATCCACCGTTGGGTTTATTATTCATACTTCATTTTCTTGCGAAGCCTAAGCCCAAGCGAGTTTCATATTTCAATTTGGAGATTTTGTAGCTTGTGCCGTCTACAGGCTCGTGGCGCCTTAAAATAAATACTCTCCGAAATTTGAGCTAGAGCTTAATTTGAACGCTTCGATGACAGCTCGTTCTAGCCTACGCTTGGGTGATTGCAAGTTTTCTTAATTTCAATTTTTAATTTAACTTTTTTCACTTTCAGTTTCTTTTAATATGAAGTGAATTTAACCAAATAAAATTAGAAGACAAGAAAGGGCGTGGCAGCGTCATTCGTAAGTTTTCTACTAAGATTAGGCTAGTGAGTCCAGATATTTGGTGTCTAAAGTCTTGTAAAAAATTTAATGTCTTTCCAAATTTTATTAAAATTGTTTTACCAAAATCTTCACCTGTTACAGAAAAAGTACATTCATTTGCCAGACAAAAGTGGCTGGATTTAGAAATCAAAAATTTGAACAGTAAACGTAGTATGTTTGAATTAGAAGCAAACAGACTTTATAAAAAACTAACATTTAGATTAACAAATATTGAACATGAAGAATGGTACGAGTTCCAGAGAAAAATGTTTTTAGTAATTGATATAAAATACATCAAGAAAATGTCATACATCAATAAAAAACTTTAAAAAACTCAGGAAAATGAAACCTAAGTCTGATAGTTCTCAGGAAGTCGTAAACATTGTGGAAAACCTATCTTCTCAATCTTTTGATAAATCTGAATTGAATATTTTAAACAAGGGTCTAAATTTTGCATTGCCTCCACCAAAGGATAACTTACTTGATATTGTAGGTAATATAGAAAGCTCTATTCAACATCTTCCTGACTCTACTAAAGGATTTGTTAGAGAAGCATGCAGAAATCAGATTTCAAAAAATGTAATTAATAATAATGTTAACTCTCGACCTGAAAAAGGGAAAAGTATAATCAAGAGATTAAAGGAGAAAGATGTTTTCTATCTAAAAGCTGACAAAGGTAATAAGGTTGTTATATTAGACAAAAGTGAATATTTTCAACGGGTTGATAATTTAATCGAATCCGGACCCTATAACAAAATCTCAAGGAATCCAATATCTAAAATGGTAACACAAGTTAAAAACACTTTGAAGAAATGTGGCAACCTTATTTCTGATCAAATTAAATATAAATTATCTGTGAGTAATCCTACTATGCCGAAACTATATTGTCTTCCCAAGATTCATAAACCTGGGAAGGCAATGCGTCACATAGTCTCGGCAATAGGATCGCCAACTTATAATATATCCAAGTGGCTAGCAAACCAGTTTGAAAATTTACCTATAAAACAGCAGAATTCAGGAGTACTAAATTCCTTAGATTTCATAAACAAAATTAAAGATACGATTCTTAATGAAGGTGAAATTTTAATCTCGTTTGATGTTAGCTCATTGTTCCCTAGTGTACCAATCCCACAGACCTTGCAATACCTTGGAGAATTACTTGAGATGAATAGTTTTGATAACGAAATCAAACAAGAATATTTAACTTTAACCAAACTTTGCATGGATCAAAATTATTTTCAATATAAAAATGACTATTACCAACAACTTGAAGGCACAGCAATGGGCAACTGTTTATCGCCGTTCTTAGCTAATCTTTTCATGAGTAAATTTGAAAATGAAATAAGCCAAGAGTTCGAATATTTTCCAAGGGTATGGTACAAGTATGTGGATGACATTTTCGCGATATTCGACACAAAAACCGCTAATATTGAAGATTTTGTAACAAAACTAAACAACCGTTTCCCCACCATCAAATTCACTTATGAAGTCGAGAACAATGGCCAACTACATTTTTTGGATACTTTAGTGATTAGAAACGATAATAACACATTAGAATTTGATATTTACAGAAAAAATACTGCTACTAACCGATATATTCCTAATGATTCCTTCCACTGCGACCAACATAAAATGGCCAGCTTTCATTTTTTAGTACACCATATGGTTAACTTTCCTCTTAGCAGAGAAAGATTTAATAAGGAAAAGGAAACAATTAGGAATATAGCGGAAGTTAATGGTTTCAATACTAACTTAATAAATAGACTAATTAATATGCATTTGTTTAGAAAGACCATTCGTGATTCCACTTCTTTCGTTAATCAGAATGAAAATACAAAATATGTTTCGATACCGTATAATCCTCAGTATACTAGAGGACTCCAAAAAGTTTTTAAATAAGTAGGTTTAAAATTAGTATACCAGACTCAGTTTAACATTAAGAAACTATTAGGTGGTCCAAAGGACAAAATTGAAATGTTAGAAAGAAGTGGAATATATGAAATTGGATGTATGGATTGTAACCAAAAATATGTTGGGAAAACTAGACGATCTATACAGACGAGATTCAAAGAACATATAGCTCATTTAAAGTATGGTAGAACAGAAAAATCAAGTGTTGCCGAGCATGCTTTTGATAATAATCATAGAATAACAATAAAAATTTTAAAATTAATTCATAATATAACTGATAGGAGATTATTAGACGCATATGAAAGTATGGAAATTATTAAATGTAAGAATAGTTTAAATAGAGATAGAGGGCCTATTCCGTATAGTCCATTGTATTGGTTAATCCAGCGTGACTAGTGGGATTCCAGGATTGATCTTTTTTAGTTCCGCTTGATTGAGCAAACAGTAGTATAAAAGGGAGTTAGGTAGATTTTAATTTTAGTTTTAATCATCTCCTGATGATGCTAACATGGTTAGCGAAACGCGCGTCGAGTGCAAAAATTCTGTTTCGGTATTGTGGATAAAGCGAGGGATAAAGCTCAGTTTTAATATCAATATGCACAAGTACATTAGTATGAATCTGAATCAGCTGCCTGTCGCGAAAGTTTGAGCAGAATTGCTATTTAAAAGCAATTTGATGCCTCAATGTCGTAAAAATTTCGGTGTTTGAGAAAATTTACCCTCTTTTCTGGAGTTGGAAGAGATATTTAAAAAATTACAAAAATCGTTCCTGAGAGAACATCACTTTTTAATACGGCACCGGCGGTTACAAAAAGTTCTGTTTTTCCAGCCAGTGACGCAATCTTACACCACGCCTTTAGCACTGTATATTAGTTTATAGTCACATCTATACAAATCTGTCTCGCTTTAAAAAATATATCATATATTTTCAAATTACGGTCTCAAAATAAGTATGGGCTTTTAACTGCTGAATAGTTTAGTTAGAAAGAAATGTATTGTCGTAAGCAATCAGATACTATCAGACATCCATAATTTTAAAAACGTGTAGAGGTTGATAGCAATTATTAAATGCGCACCAATTACATTAAGAAGGTATATAAAATATCTTGTTTTGAGAGGCACTTTTGAAAAAAATCGAATAAAATGGTTGATGGTCTTTAAAAGCGCAAATAAGACTGTGCTTAGAATATTCTAGGGTGCCTCACCTAGGCACACCTTAAAGCTGCTAGATTCCATTCAGAAGAGAGCTGTGCGTCTCGTCGGTGACCCGAAGTTTACCAGGGACCTGGATAGTCTGGAACACCGCAGACATGTGGCCGAAATAGCCCTGTTTTACAGATATTTTTACGGCAGATGTTCCAATAATTTGACCCGCATCATCCCGCCCCCCAGCATTGCCTGTCAGACACTCGCGACAGACGGCAGCCTAATTTTAACTTGAAGAGTGGTAGTTAGTTTAATTATGTTGGTAAGTAGCACATTCAAGATTTGATATATTTGGCAAAAAAGTCTAGTGACCTAACTTCAAACATTGCATGTCAGAATTAAGGCCAAGGTAAACTTTAAGGTGGGCCTTATTTCTTACTATTAGGCCTTATTTTCGCCCATATAATATGGCAAGTTGCTTTTCCATGTCAGAGAAATTGTGAAAACTCTGCCGAAATATTAAAGCACAGTGGTCTCAAGAAAATTTAACTGCGGCTTTAAATGCTGTAATAATCGGTCGGCTTGGCCAACGTGCATCTTCTAGGAGATTTACAATTCCTAGACGAACGCTTCAAAATCATTGAAGCGTTGAGAGTGAAAAAGAAAATAACATAAATATTAATTTAAGTTAAACAGATAGCCGGCGGTGATTAAACCAAACTTTTTCTGAAGCAAAATCCAGAATTATCAAACCAAAACAAAATATGAATCCCTTTCGTGTTCAAAAATTAAACTCAATAGCAGTAGGTGACTATTTTACACCACGCTGCAATATTTAAGATAAATTGGGATTTGAAGATGAACTTGAACGAACTTCAGTACGGATAAGAAGGGGTGTCGTCTCATCATCCATCACCAGCAGAAAGTCTTGGCTAGAAAAGGAGAAAAACATTCGCATCCTGTAGCCCCAGAACATGCAGAAAACGTCACTATGATTGGCTGCACGTCTGCATGTAGATCAGCTGTTCCTCCTATGATTATCTTCAAGGGCAAGAGAGTGAAACTCGAATTCGACGACAATTGGCAAGCTGCACACTGGCATCGAAAGCAGTATGACTGCCGAACTATTTGTTGAATTATTATTTCTTCTAATATGTATAAGATTCATAAGGTAACGTCCCTGAGTTACTTGTTTCAAGGCTTATGGTTTTATATTTAAATTTGCATTTACAAGACACCTAAAACAAGACATAATATTATTGGCACTAAAATAATACGATACAGATTATAACCTACGTCGGTACAAGGTTCTTGTTTTGCTTCAACTGTTATTTTTACGAGTAACATAACTCTTTCCAGCAATTTTCGCTTCTCTTTGTTCGGAGACAAACGACCCGGTACCAGTTTTACGTCGTTCTATTTCCATTTCTTCATAAAATTAATTAAAAATAGGTTAAACCAGACGAGCGCGTGCCACAAATAGCACAAACATATGACTGATGGCACTTAGCACGCTAAGATCGTCGTGTGTGCTGAGACCGGACGCCATCTTTAAAAAGCGATTATACTAATTCGGTTGGATTTGGCACTTAGCTCGCTTTACAGAATGTTGCCGATGGCACATAGATAATTTCTAAGGGAAATAAAGAGCACGTTTGGAATTTCCAGTCTTTTGTTGCTTTGAACATGTGAGAAGTAATTTTTGATATGAAAAAGTCATCGCTTACAAAATCTGGACTCCAAGTACAAGTGATCGGGCTCTGGACCAACAACACCTCTACAAAGGACTGTAGTGCTCACAAAATTTTAGCTCGTGACGTATTGCATGTAAGCCTTTGCTACTTGGAGCGATGATGTAGGAAAGGGCTTGTGGGTGAAAGGGTAATCGCTATGTAGGCGTAATTGATTGCAACTTTGCCAGACTACTAGGATATTAGCGAATATTAGTGCCCGTGCATAAAGAATATACCTCTTACATTACAATTTCTCCAATATTGTAAAAAACATATTTCAATAAGGTGTTCTTTCCTCTTTCTGTAAAGATGTATTTCGTAATTTATTTATTTAATTATCTAATACTACTTCCCTGCACTTTCCTAAATTATTACAGTGGACTCTCGATAATCTGTCGCTCGATGATCGGCGACACCGGATAATTGGTGGCCGCCGCGCCGCAGCTGCTGTGCGCTGTGTAGAGATTCTCGAAATGGGAACAAGTAAATAAGTACGATTAAAATTTCGTGCATTATTACTAACCATCTCTCTAAATACATACATACGTACATATGTATTAGATATATTATTCATATTATGTATCTTTACCTATAAAATATAGACAGACACCTTGCTCTTATATACATATTAAATATCATACATATACTCGCCGGATAATTTCCGAACTCAATAATTGGCAGTATCGCTAGCCCCAATCCCAACACTCGCCAATTACCATTTACTGTACTTTCCTTATAGAGCCGGCAACAGCGCAAACAATATAAACGATTAGTTTGTGTTAGTATATAATGACTGCGGCAATCCGCAATTAGTGTTACTTTCTTGCATTTTTCTTAAATCGAAACTATATATGCGTGAAACTTGTACCTAATATTTTGTTTTATATTTAGGAATACAATTACAAAAATATACAATTTATATTGTTGGGCGTATTTTTAAATACGTTAAACTACATATTTCAAAAGACCTGTTGCTTTTGCCGTTTAGTACAAGCAACAACATTGAGTGAGTATTGGTACAGTACAGTTTATAAGTTTTTGTTCCTGTTTAATTGTATATTTTTGTTTTTGTTCGTGTTTAATTGTATATTTTTATATTGTTTTGGGCTAGTTTTGTGGTAACTGATACTGAGTGAAATTTTTCCTCAAAAGTGTATCAGTTCTGTAATGGAAATCGTAAAAATGGGCCCAAAGTTCAAGTTTTCGGTTTTCTAAAAGACGTAGGTTTACAACAAGAATGGCTAAAAACTACACCTTTTGATTCCACGAACAAGACGAAATTATGTAAAGCTCATTTTCCTGAAGGTAGAATGATAAAAAAACGATTCAAATATTGGTGTTTGAATCGTTTTTTACAATAGATTTACTAAAACAACGACTAAAAGAAGAGTGCATACCATCTATTTTTTATATTGCCCTAGTTATTTATCAAAAAAGCGTGTGCACTATGTGCGCATATCAGAATTGAAACTTTTTAAACTTAAACACCCTAGCTTCGGATTTGGTTAAAAAGTAGTTTTTTTTTTAAATATACCACTCAATTAACAAAAAGGAAAGGCCTAAATGAAAAAAAACTATTCTTCATAAAAGTTTCGCTTATGTCTTGATAAGGTAATAGAGCAAATCCCATATTTTTATCTTGTAAACTAACAAAGATATCACAATAACAATATTGTCATATTTTTCTTCCGCCAGGTCGGGTCGTGTCGCTCATCGTGTATCGCCCGCTGCGTTCGCAACCATCAAATTTTACTCCCGGCGCGCGTTAAGAAGTTTTATAACCAATTAGTGAAGATAATTATTTTATTTAATTTAATTTAAATGAGACTAGGGGTGGATTCGATTTAACGGTTCTCCCGTCGACTATATTATATATGTGATTGTGGGCGCCAAGCTCTTAGAGGCGATGCAAACAGAAAATATAGAATATTTAGATAACAATAACTAGAATTTGCAAAGATAAAAATAATTCACGTCTCATAGAGCCTAGTCACAGCATATATAACATACAGCAAGCCCACTCTCGCTTCGTTCCTATGTTGTAAAAATAATAAACTTTTACGCGCATAGACACCCCCTCCAATGCAGCAGCCGGCGGCCCGTGTGAGTGTATGTATAAGCTGCGCTGTTAGCTCGAGCTGCTGAGAATATGGCAACTAGATGCGCAGCACGGGATTTCAGGCGGAGTGGGTTTGCTATTCTCTTTATGCTATGGCCCAGTCCTGTAATAAATCAGAAAAGATATTTTTTTTAAAACAATATATTAATTTAACAACTAATTTACAATTATCAATGATGAGGTTTTTCTTTTTAAAAATTGTTGAAATGCATATAATCGGATGTAAATACAACTTATAATATAGTTAATGGAGTTTAAACTTGACTAAATTGACTAGTAATGTGAACAATGAACAAATTTAATTATTATAACAAGTTTGATCTAAGCAGATTATCTTTCTTTTGAGAAACATTACCTATTTTCTTCAATTATCTGTATCCATAACGATAACTTCGTTCAGCTATTTAAAACCATGCGATTGGTTAGGATCTCCACTGGAAACCTCTACTGCCTGTACCTAAGCTCACCCGCTATAGGCGTGTCCAGGTCTTACAGATAATCCTAGTTGGGACTCCTACTTGTTCGCACGCCAAAGCTGTAGGTGGTGTCTTCGTTGCGTCAGACGCTCTCACCAAGATCGTTACATGGAAAAAAGAATATATAGGTCTTAGACCAACTAATACTGCTTATGAACTAATTATACAGAAGAGTATCCTGTGGACCTCAGTTTGACATACAAGGTTTTAACCAAGAACTTGAAAATTTACTGGTTACAGCAAAGATAATCAGAACTTAAATTACAATTTAAAGTTCAGCAAAAATTATAAATAACTATGATTAAATAACACTATGAATAATTACTGTTACTCAAGATATTTCTTTTCTTTACTTAGATATATGAAATTCAAAAGAAATTATGATCAAAATTAAAAATTTAAAAGACAATTATGAAACTTGTCCAAACAGTGGCTCTGGCTTCAAACAGAAAATAACTAGATTTTAATAAAAAATAGGAAGAACGAGGTATAACCTCTCCTAAAACAAGTCTAATGACTCCAGATAAGTAATTCCTTTAATTAATCGGTAAATATGGCCCTTGGCACATAAATAATAATTTGACGTAAATTACGTCTTAATTAATCAAAGATAAAGATAAGATAATTACTATCTCGGTTTGAGATAGGAATTTAGATAAACGATAAAGAAAAAATAAACCAGGTAAATTTACACACATGTGCTTAAACCTCTTTTATATGCAAATCAATGCCGGTACATCATTGATCAAACGTGACACGATAACTGATAATAATTATAGTTTGTTGTTACAAATCAACTGAAAGATTAATGAAATAAGCCTGAAAAACTACGATCAACAATACTACAAAAGAAAATTCAGCGAAATTCTACTTAAATTCAATTAACTACCTTTTACAGGAACATATAAAATTAGCTCTGAGAATGTTCCAGGTAATACTGTTCAATTTAAATGAAAATATGTAAAATCTAAAATCATATGTATGACCACTAAACGATGAAATAATTACGTTCTCTATATCTTTGGATTAAACCAGTATCAAATTACACGAATTTGACCGATAAGATACGCAATTATTCACCAAAAAACGGTATTCAAACCTAAAGGTCACCATGAAAAATTCAGATTATTGAAATCGTCAAACACTCGAAAGTGCAATATAAAAATGCTAAATTCTTTACTTTAGTGAAATATGATTAACCGAATTAAAAACATTTATCAATTCTGTATTTAAAATATGAAAATACTATTGAAAAATATGCAGGATGAATAGAATACTTTAATATCAAAAAATTATATCACTTACCGCGTCGAACGCTGTACACAAGATGATATGACCTTCCTTTCAAAATTTGTACGTTCTACCTATTTAAATTCAATTGCTTTTCATTGGGCAATTTAAAACACGTGACAACCATTGTAGGAAACCCGGCGATCGATAAGGAAATATTCAACATACGCTAAATGTAGCAATCTATCGTAGATTACAGGCATTGAACAACACTCTTCCGCGCGAGATAAGCCCGTTTCCGAATAGATGGCATTCCCAAAATCAAGCGATCTGCACCGACACAAATCCATAAATTAAAGATACAAATCTGCGTACCTGTTCTCCTTAAAGTTAATTGTGCAAAATATATCCATTCACAGATAGATGTCACTGCAGATCATTATACCGAACATTGAAAACCATTGATAAATGGGTAGAATTAATGGAGCGGAGTAGACTAATATTTAATAACATATATTTAACATATATTCCGTTACAGTTTCACTTAAAAAAAAGCAAAATACGGCCAAGTAAAGATGAGAAGCTCAAAAATGTTGATGAGTAAAAGCCATTAAATAAGCAAAATTGAGTTTGAAGAACATGAAAAAACATATATTTTAATAATTTTGGGGAGTTTATTGCCAAATTTTCTACATTTAAATTACCAAAGATTTAGAAAATTCAAACAGACCCTCTTGAAGATAGATTTGGTAAATATATGCAAATGGCAGGTGGTCATTACCTTATTTCTGTGCGACAGTTATATGAGACAGATAACTGACTTAGAATTCGATCTATATTAGCACTTCATTCTCGCAGTTTTGGCCCTATTAATATTAATAAGTTCTATGACCTACCTGATTATAACCCGAAAACTGATCTCAACAAGACTTTTCCCAAATTAAAACCTTATTGTCTCAAAGTTGAATAAATGATGATCACATTCATGATATCAAAGATTTATTGTCGTTAATTACTTATTTGGGTGATTATTGTTGCTATATTACGTTAAAAAATTCACAGTCCTTCGCAAAGATGCAACCAGGGGGACATTTAAAATGATGAATACAAACGCAAAAATGTGATTTGTGTTGAAATTCAAATAGTTTCTAAGAGCAGGGTTTAAAAGAGTAAAAATACAAACACGAGTGTTTATAATATATATAATTAAAGAAATGCATTTTTAACAATAATATTAAACATTATTATAATTGAAACAAAAATAAATAAAGTAAAGGTGCAAATATGAAGACCTGAAAAATGACCCTTCACTTTTTGATAGGAAAATCTATTATTATATAATTAGCCATAACGTTACTGTAATATTTTTAACCTGTTCCGATTCGTTTAAGCCCGTTTTGGTGCTATTGGTTATTTTTAGTTACTTTTAATTAGTCGTTCAATCATCTTTCCGATATTTTCAGTTAGCTCCAATTTATTTTAGTCATTTGAACCGACTCCAAAACGTTATAATCAAATTTAATCTTTTTAGTTAGTAATGGTTAATCGCAAAAATTCGGTTCGTTTTGGTTAGTTTTAACTTGACTCAATTTTTGCAACCTATTCCCATACGTTTGTAACGGGCTACTATTACCTATACGCATTTATTTTTTTTCTGGACGAAATGGCGAAGGACCAAAATAAAAATTTACGTGGTCGACTAAAGTCGACTAAAATTGATCTATTTCTGGAGGGAAAATAATCAAACATCATATTATTTATTAAAATAGACTACAAAGATTAGATAATCACCACAATAGGACTAGTATTGGAAAAGCATGGAACCCAATCCATTAAACTAGGTATTCTAAAGCAAATATTTCATATTTATGTCTTTATAACATATGAAATGTACATGCCTTCTTTTGAACGAATTAACTTTACACACACGATATATTGTTGCAGCTGGAACCACAAAGCTTCGTTGTATATTGGTATTTTCCCCTTGGTTTTGTCCTCTTATGCTGTCTTTCTAAATGGAGAAAGAAACCCTTCTTCTAATCATTTGGCTTGTTTTCATTATTTCAGTTCGATAATACACCTTGATGGCCATCCACTGTTTTCGGCCTTGCTAATTATGGTTTTTAATTGCTAATTCGAGGTATTTTGGAATCAAGAATATATTTTCGCCTTTCTTGGAGGGTTGTGTCTAAAATAAAACAACAGTGATAGACTGTTTACAGATTAACCGAGTAATTGGAGTTTGGACATGCCGAGTTATATTTTAAGGTTATTTAGGGATACCTAACACTGTAATTATAACTTAATTTTTGTACACTTGATGGTCATTCTGTGGTAATTTTCTCGTTGATTTATACTTGATAATATATTGTTTTGCTCAGGTGATTACGGAATATTTTCCACTTTGGGAATGAAACATTGACGTTTGTTAGAAGTATGTCATGTCACTCCGGTTTTAAACCATAGACTACACGACCGGTGGAAATCGCATCGGAGGAAGTCGTATTGTCGACATCGACTCGAGAACCACTCTAATTCGCGTTGCATTTATTGTAGGATTTAGCTATCATACGCTTGAATTTGCTGATTATATAGGATGGTATCAATGTTCAGCGCGATGTTAAAGCAGGACGCCCACTGAATCGGCACAGACCGGCTCGGCACGGCCAGCCCGGCCAGCATAAGTTGCTATCTACGTTATTAAACGAGGCAGCGCCCATTTAATCGGAACAACGCGGAACGGCATCTCGTTTATAATGTAGTGCCGGCAGTGCTGACCGTGCCGGGCCGGTCTATGCCGATTCTGTGGGCGTCCTGCTTAATTCTGCTAGCTCGTCATTTTCGGAGCAAGCCAATTTAGTCTTTATGTGATCTTGAAGGAACCAGTAGGTTTCAGTGCCGAGCTCTCGAAATTGGGAATTTTCGTTGAGATACTGATATTTAGTGTGAAATATACAGTGCCCTAGTTAGGGGATTATTCAACGAAGCCCTTGAGCAGGATTGTGGTCGTCGATGGTTTCTCATCTGATGGATGATTGTAGATGAAGGAAGATTTGTAGATTCGACCACCTGCACCCACGTTTGGGGGATTAGATTTTCGAGAGCTGCCACACACTTGAACCCCGTTTAACATCTAAAGGTATGTTGTTTGAGTAATTTTGATACAGATATTGTTTTGATCTGTTATTTGTTGAGGTTCCGTATCTGTTTCCTTCATATTTCGGTTTGATCACCGTGCTAATTTGCCCTATTTGTTTCAGGGGTTTTCTGGTTTTGGATTGCTATTTTTGGATTTTTATTTTGGGATCATTGGTTATGGGCCTTCCATTGTCCTCTTACGATCCGGTTTCCTACCTGGGTTTCCAGACTGCATACTGAGACTCCTCCGACAACACGTGGTTTCGGAGTAACCATCAATTGACTGCGTGTCTCGCTGTCTGATCCAAGCCTCAACGCATACGGAGTGTGTCTTCTCAACCTTGACGCTCCAGTGATTCGACGAACACCTGGATCCTGGATGAACTCACTGTTGGCTTGATAACGTATCAGATAAGTCTTAATTTAGGATATTATCTAGTGTATTTTGGGACTTTTGTTTTATTTCATTTTTTTATTGTGTTTTATTTGATTGGTGATTTAGGGCTACTTAAATTAAAGTTTCGGATGAATTTGCTTAATGAAAGTATTAACGGTTTGACTTGATTTAAAATATAGTTACCTTCAAGTTATTTGGGAGTAACGAATTATTCTCAATAGTTAGCATAGATATACTGGATTATCCGGCTAATCCGAATAGTTTTGGCGTGTTATTAATTCATTTCAGCGTAGTCTTGATCGCGTGTTTTACTTATTTTCAGCGTCGTATAATATAAATAGATTCGAAACTGTTCGCATATAAGCATAGCGTATCGACGCGCAATCATATAGGTTTACCTCTGGTACGGATACCATTTAATAGGTGAATATTATACTTACATGAATCTAGTACATTTGAACTAGCACGTTAACTTCTCGCTTATTGATTAGAGTTATTTAGAGTGTAGAAGTAGAAGAAGTTATCATATTTTTGTACCGCATAGGTTGATAACACTAATCAAGGGCATGTAAACGACACGTGATCACGTATTCGTATTTATAGGGCGCCGTAGATATAACATAAAGTACTATTTAACATTAAACCGTTACTTTTAATATTCCATCTTTAGCATACATTGATATATTAATTGTCATAGCTACATATACAAGAAATTCTTCTTGTAGCAATTATTTTTCTTATTTAATTCAACAGTATAGTCACCAATACGGAATATACACTTGTTATTTTTGTTTAATTGGGGTGATATTTCTTTTTGTTTCCCCTTCCAAGTTTTTCAATAGGTTACAGCGGGGAGGAGAGCAATTCGTGGTTATTGATCGAATCTCACTGAAGATCCAACATCAGGGCATGGCGATAAGTTAACCGCGTGGCGCTCAGGCATTATAACTCACCACGACCCTTCTCCACTGTCTAAAAGCTGGGGGCCGCCATTGTTTCTGCACTAAAGGCTGTACCACCGATTGTGAACTTGGAGATTATTGTGAACTTGGAGATTATTGTGAAGTTGGAGATTATTGTAAACTTGTATATTTATGTAAATTTAGGTTTGTATTTGTTTGGGAAATGAGCGTTACACGTTTTACCCCGTTTTGGTGCTTTTGGTTACTTGTGATTAGTTTTGGTTTAGTCATTCGGTCAGCTTTCAGTTAGCTTTAGTAAGTTATATATTATTTTAGTAATTTGAACCGGTTTCGATACGTTATAACTAATTTTAATGCTTTTGGTTAATTGTAGTTAGTCGACAAAATTCGGTCAATTTAAATTTCAATTTACCTTAATATTTTTAATTTGTTCCGATATGTTTTAGCCCATTTTGATGATTTTGGTTAGTCGTTCACTCAACTTTCGGCTAATTTCAGTTAGCTTTAATTTATTTTAGTCATTTGAACCGGTTATATCGTATCGGTTATAACCAATTTTGGTGTTTTTGCTTATTTTTGGTTAGGCACCAAAATAAGGTTAATTTAAATTAGTTTTAACTTAATTCAACATTTTTAATCTATTTCGTTACATTTTAGCCCGTTTTGGTACTTTTAGTTACTTTTGGTTAGTTCTTCAATCAATTTTCGCTTACTTTCAGTAAGTTCCAATTTATTTTAGTAATTTGAACCGATTCCGATACGTTATAACCAATTTAAATTTTGGTTAATTTTAGTTAGTCGCCAAATTCGATTAATTTGGGTTAGGTACTTATTTTAATATTCTTAATTTGTCCCGAAACTTTTTAGCCCTTTTTAGTGTTTTGGGTTAATTTTGCTTAGTTTTGCACATTCAATCAGCTTTTGGTTAGGTTTAGTTGGTTTTAATTTATATTAGTCATTTGAACCGGATCCGATACGTTAAAACCAATTTTAATGTTTTTGGTTAACTTCAGTTAGTCGCCAAAATTCGGTTAATTTAAGTTAGTTTCAACTTACCTTCTTTTTGTTCCGATATGTTTTAGCCCTTTTTGATGCCCTTGGTTACTTTTGGTAAGTTTTGGTTAGTCGTTCAATCAACTTTCGGTTAATTTCAGTTAGTTTTAATTTATATTAATCATATGAACCGGTTCCGATACGTCATAACCAATATTAGTGTTTTTGGTTAAATTTGGTTAGTCACCAAAATTGGCTTAGTTTTAACTTATTTTAGTATTTTTTATTTATTTCGATAAGCCCGTTTTAATGCTTTTAGTTATTATTGGTTAGTTTTTGTTAGTCGTTTAATCAACTTTTGGTAAAGTTCAGTTAATTTTAATATATTTTAGTCATTTGAACCGGTTCCGGTACGTTATAAGCAAATTCAATGTTTATGGTTAATTTGGGTTAGGTTTAACTTACTTCAAGATTTTTAATCTATTTCGATATTCTGAACTACTTAAAAGCATTAATTAAATATCACCCTGTCGTAAGTTTGAACTTGAACTTGACAAATGTTATATAAACATTCACTGTTAATTATACACAACTTGAGCGGTCGACGGGAGCGATTTTAATCCTTAATGATGCAGACATCAGCATTTTGTAACATATAAATACGCAGCCAAACGCCAAGTTCGTCAGGCTTTCGGGTCTCTCAATTCCGCCTAATCTAGTTGCGGGACAGTACACAGGTACGTCCACTTCTAGTTGTTCTATCCCACAACCCCCATATCTGTGAACACCTGTGCACAGGCATAGGGCGATCAGGTCCTTAGCTAACCTGGATGACCGTATGCACAGGTATACGGCATTCGGGGGCTACTAAAAGTATAGAGAGAGTCGAATTTACGAGTGAAGTATCAGAATTTCCAGTAAAGGGATAGTTTTTGGGGAGTTTTAAAAAGTAGTGAAAGTGCCTTAGCAATTTGTGATAAACTTAAACCAGAAAGACTTACCTTATAAATATCAGAACGAATATATAAATAAAAGACAACTCCGGCCACATAAACTTTATTAATAAAAGTGACGTCGCTTGCTAGAAAAACTTTGAACTAAGCCTCCCTCGAGAAGACATGCATTTAATATTAATTGGGTATAGTGTAAACTCTTAATTCATCTATAAACTTAAACGCGCCTTTATTAGTATACAGTTTAACCGTTGTTAAGTTTGTTTGTAAATAAACTTGTTATTATTTTTATCGATGTGTCTCCTTTATTATCTCTTCTCAACTTGACGTAGTGTGTTCCTAAATCTGAGCTACTCTCCTACACGCTAAGTAAGGCGTGGCGTCACAAATAAAAAATACAAATCGTGACAGAATGGTGGAGGCGCCTCTACGTCTTAAAATATTACTAGAATAAAGTCAAGTCACACAGTCATCGGTACAAGAGGGAGGCAAGTGGACCTAATGTCACAAGTAATAAATTAAATTAAACAATAAAATCAAGTAAATCATTAATATAAATGCATATATACATATAATATATTGAAATAATATTAAAATTCAATAAACTAAACGTAACAAACAATAAGTCAAGCTATCCGTTGCATAGATATATACATATAATAAGCACATATTGGTTTCGAATCACGCGCCGAGGTACGGCCAAGTGCTGCCATCTACGGGCGGTCGGCGTTACCAAAGAAAGAGTATGGACACGTGTTGAATCTACGAACGGTCGCCGAAGTACGGTCTGCGTCACGGAAGAAGAGGCGCCATCTAGGAGTCTCTGTTCATACCTGGAACAAACAAAGAAAAAAGTTAACTACGTTGTGCTATTTTTGGCGAAGGTAGCAACGATAAGGGACAAATATCAAAATGGAGCAATACAACAGATTTGTATAGGAGAAACTAAAGGAAACCATGGAGCAAGTAGGAGAAAATACTGAAGAGGACGAAGATAGGAAAAATATAATTATATGGAACAAGTACTCAAGTAAAAAGAAGAAACTATGCAACTAAGACAAAACACAAAAACTAGGAGAGACCCAAAGCTTCAAAAAGTAAATAGTGTAAATATAAAACCCAAGTGCTCATAGAAAATGTTATATACAAGGCACTTAGGAGGTTAAAATATAAATAAGAAAAAATATATAGTGAAACATAGCAGTGTTAATAAGACAAATAAATAAATAAAAACACTTAGGATATTAATAAACTGAATATACAAAAATAAACATTATATATAAAATAGAGAAGATTAGTAAACTATGTATGCAAAATAAATAGGTGAAGCAAATGTGAAGATATATATAGTAAAGCACAAGTAAATGTGAGTTGCCATTAAAATTGTATATTGAGAGTATATACAGAAAGAATAAATGTGTATACGAGGAAGTATTATAAAGTAAAGTGTTCTCCGGCCTAAATAAGACTGCAACGACGGATTGTCTAAAAGATAACGTCACAGCAAAAAATTTAGGCATGGAAAAGTTGAGCATATTGGGACTGAAGTAGCTACGCTGACGTCCAAGGAAGTTGAAGCAAATATTTTGGTACCCAAGAAGCTCAAAGTTCCAAGGTGAAATGTTACATAAGCAAGAAATGAAATGTTTATGTAAAGCATGAAGAATATAGAAGAAGCATACATAAGTTGAAAAGTTGTTTATGTAAAGTGAGAAGAAATTCAAATTCAAATTCAAATTCAAAACAGTTTTATTACCATAAAAAATAAATACAATAATTTCAATAGAATATAGAAGAAGAAGATGTTTATGAGATAAGAAGAAGCATACATAATGAAGAAATACATAAGCAAAAGTTGTGTATGTAAAGCATACATAAGGCAAAATAATGGAGAAAAGCAAAAGATGTTTATATAATGTGTATTTAAAAGGGAGCATACGTGGATATATAAATAATAATATAATGTTTCTCTGTCCTACACAATTTGCATAAAGCTAGCATAGATATACATAGCGAGCCTATATACATTTAAAGTAAACCTTGAGTAATAAAAACTAGATATGGATTGTAAATATAAGAAACATAGAAAGAAATAAATATATGTGAAAATGTATATATAAGCTATACCAAGAAGTGTATAGAAAAGCAGTAAGAAATTGTAAATAATGTATATATAACCTTACCTTGAGAACATGCTGCATGGATCCAAATCCAGGACCAGTCAGGAGCCATTGGAAAGCACCAGTCGAGTCCATACAGGACTTAGCCATTCGAAACAATTACTAGCAGAAGTGTGTCCCCATTCTTCGACTAGAGAATCCTAGAAGATAAAAAAGTATAAGAAATTTTAATATATGGATGAAATACCTGCAGCAGTAGACAACGAATTAGATAATTTAAAAAATAATCGAATAATAACAAGCCTTAGAATCTATTCCAGATCAAATCTTGTCAGTCAAATAAGTGTTTAATATTGCCAAAAATCTCGTGCCTATGTCGTATTTTAGGTCAATGTGTGCTGGCCACTCAGGCACACAGTGACCCTAAAAGATACAAATTTGTCTATACAATTGTCACCACATACTTAATATTCACGATACTTATATTTGTTTGTATTGTTTAGCTCATCTAATACCAACACACACAGAAGCAGCAAAATTAAGTCGACGCCATTTTAGACACACCCATAAGACATAAGGAACAAAGGAACCTTGTCACCAGAACAGACGAAACTGAAAAGGACAACTACGAGCGCCATCTACCAGGCTTTGCGTAAGCAAGCAGTCCGCAACGCAAAAGCAAACTACTTAAAGGGAACGTCCGACTGCGAAGGAATCTGCAAACAATGACTTAGTCAGTCGCCCTCTATGAGAAACAGCTAAAGGCGTAACGTATAGTTTTCGATTATTGAGTTAATTTACATCATGTTTACTGTAATAATAGAAATGTAATTTGAATATCATTATTATAAAATAACACCAGATCGCATTAACACGTACAAATAATAGGATTCATAAAGACATATCCCAACTAGCATTTATGGTGGCAGATACGTAACTGCTACTATCAAAGCCACTACAAAATAGGCGGTGACCATCGGCGGCTACGTCGTATATTCGTAGCTGCTAAGTAACTGCGACCAAAATGGGGAAAGATTTTGAGTAGCCGGGTAGTGTCTTGGGTAGTTTTTACCACTAAAAGGGTTACCATGATGTGTTACTATAAAGTAGCCTACTGGTGAATGCGACTTATCTGTTACGAAGCTGCCTAGTCGCGAGTTCGTGGCAGCCAAGTGTTTTCCACTGATATGTGGAACTTTCGTTAAACTGTTAAACTTTATTCGCAGCAATTTCACACTTCATAAAAATAAATGTCATTATGGAAAATAATTATGGAAGTCATTATTATTTTTTTGATATTTACCATGGGATTTTAACGCCTTTTGTAGGTAAATTGCAAAACGCAATCGACTTTACTGAATAAAATAGTGGATTTATATGACAAAATTTTCGAGCGCCTCTCAAAACATTTCGAATTATTATATTATTTTCAATAGAAACTCATGTAGTAATAAAACAAAAAAAAAATAATTTGCTTGAAACTGGCGTTTAAACTTTAAAATATTGGTCCACCGTCAAAAATAACAAGATCACTAAGGAAAAAAACATTAGTCTACGTATATTTAGCTTGAAAACGACATCTCCGCTCACATAAACTTTATTAATAAAAGTGACGTCGCATTCTAGAAAAACTTTGAACTAAGCCTCCCTCGAGGAGATATGCATTTAATATTAATTGGGTATAGTGTAAACTCTCACTTAAACACGCCTTTATTAGTATACAGTCTAACCGTTGTTAAGTTTGTTTGTAAATAAACTTGTTATTATTTTTATCGATGTGTCTCCTTTATTATCTCTTCTCAACTTGACGTAGTGCGTTCGTAAATCTGAGCTACTCTCCTACACGCTAAGTAACGCGGCGTGGCGTCACAGTTAAAAAAATACAAATCGTGACAATATGTTTTAGCCCATTTTGGTGCTTTTAGTGTAACGAAATAATTCGTTACATGGTTTTTCAGGTTTTAAGATTTTTATATTGCAAAGTGATTTTTATGCAAATATACATGCGATTTGGTTTCGGTACCTAGGTAGGATTTCGTAGAAGTTAGATCTTTTGTACATAGGTGGAGCTATCATTAGAATTATAGGCGTATTAGTTTTACGGCGTTTTCTACAAAAATATTTTTATTATACTGGTTTTTGAATAGAGGGCGATAGTAATATCGTGATTTGAATTGATAGTCTCCCTCCTACTCCTTTGAATGCGATTTGGACCGGTTCTAAAATCGAACGGCGAACGTTGCTTTTGTCTCCAATTTCACGTCGTCAAGGTGAGAGCCATTTTTATTTTTGGTCGAATGTCGAATGTGATTTGGTTTTTTTTGCACATTCCGCTTTTAACTGAACAAATTTATTTCTTTGTTTTAGGAGTGTCTTAAAGACAATTTTCAGGTTCTAGAGGAATTTTCAATCAATGATTTAGACGACAATACTTTAATTTATGATAGATTTCTAATCTAGATTTAGAAATTGTATTCATCATTGTTCCGGGCCATCTTGGGCTTTTTGTAAAGTATTGTTGAATAAATGATCTTAGTGGACCCTCTACTT